>PQWD01004851.1:0-180448 GCA_019425675.1 Leucinodes orbonalis | reverse complement strand
TATTAATTAATAATTCTAGGGTAGTTTATAATAAGAGTGATTTTATAAAGACATTATTAATACTTAATAATGAGGAGAATATTACATTAATTTTAAAGATTCTAGAATATATAAAATATAATATTAAGTGTTTTAGTAATTTTTTTTATATATTAAAAAGATATAAAGATAATATTAAATATAATAAGTTAATGGTGAGAATATATTTATTATGGGAGAATGATAAAGATTATTATGACAATATTTGTAGAGCATATAAATACAAAGATGAGATAGAATATATTAAAGAAAAAATATATAAAAATTAAGTACAAAGAATTTGAAATATATTTAGTAGATAAATACAAGTGTAGTATAAAATTATAATAGAAAAGGGTACATAAGTTGATTATGAAGGCAATTTACATAAAGAAATTGCAAATTTATATATAAATATATATAATAAGATTATATGAATATACTATAAAGATATAAATATATGTATAAAGAAATTGTAAATATACTATAAAGATATAAATATACTATAAAGATATAAATATACTATAATGATATAAATATATTATGATATATACATAAATATAGTTTAAATATAATATTAAAGTACTATAAACATATTATAAAGATACATACAAAATACAATTAAAGGATAAATATATTTTTTATTACAATTTTTATAAATTTAGTGACACAACAATTTATGTCTTTTTAAATTCCCTCTATGAGTAAAAGTAGTATTACAAATTTCACAGTTATATTTTATTTCTTTACTATGCGTGTTTAAATGTACCTTTAAAGCTTTTTTAGTACGGAAAGGTCTATTACAAATTTCACATTTATATTTTCTTATATTTAAATGTATTTCAGTATGAACATTAAGTTTACAAAGTTTATTAAATTCTTTGTTACAATACAAACAAATATAATTAAGATCAGACATGGGTTATAAAAATATAAAAAGTTAAAAATTTTATTATCCACCATGGATTGTGTTAATAAGTGTTATAATTTTAATATCTTGTAAATTGACATTATAACATCCCAATAATTCCCAATCACTATCATCTAGTAAACACAAGACACCATCTTTTATAGACCCATCAGAATTGCAATATTCCTGTGTAATGTCATTATATATTTTAGTAAATACTGATTTTATTGAGTTGTCATTTACATCTATCTGATAATCTTTATTATTAAGTGAAGGTTGAGCACTACCACTGAATCTTACAATCATTAAAAGGGGTAAAAATAAAAAAGATGATTTATCACTTTACGATATGTAAATTAATAGTTCATTTAATTTAGAATATGTAAATTAATAATTCATTTAATTTAGAATATGTAAACTAATAATTCATTTAATTTAGAATATGTAAACTAATTACTTTTATACATAACATGTTACCTTCTGCCTTTGATAAAGTTAAATTAAAAAATTTATTATAAATCAGTCATCACTTAAATCACCTAATGTTTCACTACAATACAAAAAATTGTCTTTTTCATTACTTTCATCGTCAGATCCTTTACTATCATATATGAATTCATTATTACTACTATTATCATCATTAGTTTCTTTATTACCTTCATCATTAAAATCTCCACCACTACTTTCATCATTAAAATCTCCACCACTACTTTCATCATTAAAATCTCCACCACTACTTTCATCATTAAAATCTCCATCACCTTCTTCTTCTGTAAATTCTTCACCACTATTATCATTAAAATCTCCTTCATTTGCTAATATTTCATATTGATCAAGATTTATACACGAACCTGAATAATACGATTCTGCTCTAATTAAATCTGAACAAATGGAATAATATTTTCTATCTAAATCTTTAAAAGGAATTTCATAAATAGTTTTATTTTTATCCAATTTGAAAAATTTAGAAATTTTAATTAAATTAGGATTAGATTTTTTACCTACCCATTGATCTTCGTATATGCAAATAGCATAATTAACATTTTCTTTAACCTGATCTCTACGATATTGAACTCTCCATATAAATTTAAAATTCTTAAAAATTTCAATATCTTTTAAAGATTCGTTTTCTACTAAATATTTGTAATTTTCAACTGACAGAGGTTCTAAATCTTTCCATCCTTTATTGGTTTCTGGTTGGAAAATATAACAGGATGTCCATTTTTGCACATAATAGTCGTCATCGAATCCTAAATATATATTTATAAATGGAGTGTCAGTGAATTTTACATATAAAATGTAAGAGGTTATTAGATTTGAAAATAAAAAAACCATTTTAAGGGCATTTCTAGTTGAAGTAATATTAAAAATATTTTGTAAATTAAAAATATTGTATTATATTTATATTGAATTATGTGTTATAATAAAATATGTTATATATGTTTTAATAAAATATTGAATTATATGTTATAATAAAATATTGTATTATATGTGTTATAATAAAATATTGAATTATGTGTTATATTGAATTATGTGTTATATTGAATTATGTGTTATATTGAATTATATGTTATATATGTGTTATAATATATTTATATATTGTATTATATGTTATTTAGTAGAATATATTTTGTAATTTCCACAAGTATTACTAAAAATATTTTATTAATATGATTTTTTTAATACTTGTAAGACATTTAATATATTAAAAAATATCCTTTTTTCTATATCCTGTTATTTTACAGGAAATGACTATAAATTTAATAAAAACATACAGACTTTTTATTTGTAAAATCTCGAATGTGAATGAATAAATTTCTAGTAAAACATAGATTTGAATTTTCTTTACCACTTGTACTTTCTATTTTAATTTACAGTGCATAAACACTTAGCATTGTTCAAGGCAAAGACGACCAATCAAAATTAAAATGTATTATCTACTTATAACTAAATAAAGTAAAATCATATTATCTACTTATAAATAATAATAATTTATTATCTACTTATAAATAATAGTTATTGTAAATAATATCAAAGTAATTTTTAAAAGGAGTTAAGTCCCTTTTTAATTAAAACTTGAAATTCCACCCACATGTTACAAAATACTATTCAAGAAATCTGTAAAAATAAAAATAGAATAGGCATTGGAACTGGAAAGACTGTAGAAAGTATTCTTCCTTTTTTAGATACAAATTTACAATATTTTTCTTCTAGTCATCAAACCACTTTAAGTTTATCACAAAAATCTCTAAAATGTTTCCCTGTTGAAACAGTAAGCTCTTTAGACCTGTACATTGACGGATGTGATTACTTTGATAGAAATGGGAATATGATAAAAGGAAAGGGGGGATCATTAACTACAGAGAAATTAATGTGTTCTATGTCTCAAGAAGTCCTTATAGTTGTACAAGATTATAAATATAAAGAGTCCCTTCAGGATTGTTTTGTCCCTATAGAAATATTACCACAGAGTTTGAAATATATAGAAAGTGTTTTAGAAAAAAGAAATATTAAATATGGAATAAGATCTGGTACTAATAAATTTGGACCTGTTGTAACTGATTTG
Organism: Leucinodes orbonalis; assembly: GCA_019425675.1. NCBI lineage: Eukaryota > Metazoa > Arthropoda > Insecta > Lepidoptera > Crambidae > Leucinodes > Leucinodes orbonalis. The sequence continues at coordinate 176,954 of PQWD01004851.1, read as the reverse complement.
GGAAATTTTATTATTGATATTGTTTTTGATAAGGAGTTTTTATTAGAATGTAGAGAAATTTGTGGGATTATTGAACATGGATATTTTTCTAATGATGATTATAAAATAACAGTCAAAGTTTTTAAGGAGACATAAATATTATACTAAAATATAGTAGATATATAATTAAAAGATATTTAGTAGCTATATATATTAATAGATATTTATTAGCTATATATTAATAGATATTTATTAGCTATATATATTAATATAGATATTTAGTAGCTATATATTAATATAGATATTTATTATCTATATATATTAATAGATATTTAGTATAATTAGTATTATATAATTAAAGATATTATATTTAATATTACTAATAGTACATAACATATATATAGTATAATTAGTATTATATTATTATTAGATATTAATATATATAGTTATTATAGTACATTATATATATTATACTATATCTTATTTTCATAATGCCAATAATAATAAAGTTCTTTTTTATTATAATAAATGTCTTTTCATTATTATCAATATCATTATAAATTATTATCAATATCATTATAAATTATTATCAATATCTTTATATTATATCCCCACTTTTTAACATGGAAGACTTAGAAAATGAAGTAGATGTGTCATTAAATAATATAAATCTTCTATACGAAGCCATTGATAAGGTAGAAGACCCTAGAAGTATATGTGTTAAACTTCTGAAATATCATAAAGGACATATTGAAGTTAGTAAATTATTATATTATGTAATGATCAATTACGACTTAACTTTCCCGGATTTCTATGAAATAACATGTTCTAATATTACAAAGGATACACTTCCAGATAATATTTACTTTATTAAACAAATTCTTTATAGTGACGTCACAGTATGCATAATACAGAGATATATAGATTGTATAGTAAATATATTATTTGAAATTGATACACCTTCTCTTATAAAAATTTTAGAAGTACTTGTGTGTGTTTACAATAAGAATAAATCATTAAGAAAAGATTATCCCCACTACAGATTACTTGAAAGAAGTGTGTCTCCTGTCAGAGAATTAATAAAGAAGATATAAATTATTTATTTGAATTATGAATTAATATATTTATTTTAATAAAGGATATATTGAATATATCTATAATTTATTTTTTAATCATAACACAATAGATACATACAATAATATATAATTAATATATAATTAATATATAATTAATATATAATTAATATATATTAAATATGAATATAAATATATATTAAATATGAATAAATATATATCAATTATAAATACAATAGATACATACAATAATATATAATTAATATATTAAATATTCTTTTTAGTATTAAAAAATAACTGTATTACTTTTTGTACTGGTCTATTGCTATATTTTATTAAAAAATTTATAACCTCATCTACGTCTTTAATATGCTTATTAGAAAATCTCTCCACCACATTTCTAACATATTCAGGTGTAAAAGGAATATATTTGTACTCTTTAAACCATTTACTTTTAATTTTAGTAGAATATCTTTCAAGATCATTAAATGTAATAGGGTAAGAAGACTCTCGTAAAACTTTATAAATACATAAAAGTAACTTGTCTTTCAAACTGTGTCTATATCTAAAATCCTTTACTTGAAATTCTTGTAAAATAGCATTTTTATATTCTGTAATATAAAGACCATTTAAAAGTCTATTAAGTAATGGAATATGTTTAGTGGTACCCAAATAATAATTAGAAGTATACTTTGAATCATTTACTAAATCATATTCATTAGTTTCAATACCACAATCAGTACAAAACCCGTTTTTATTATGTGAGTGCAAGCACATTATGGGCAGAATAACTCTTTATTAGTATTTTGTAATAAGAAAAGTATCTATGTAAAGTAGCTTTGTAATTATAAATATATATATAAGATATAAATTATTATGTGTAAAGCTACTAAATTTGATAAGTAAAATATATAAAGTAAATAGATATAAGATATAAAATAAAATCTTCAAAATTATTTATTCAAGTGACTTACAAACATTGCTATGCTTTAACCATTTAGGATTTTTAACTCTAAAAGTCGTCTCGTCATATTCTTTAAGGCATTCTTCAATATCAGTAAATACAATCTTATTCCCTGAAATGCCTATTACACCAATATTATTATTAATACAATAATCAACAGCTTTAAATCCTAATAAAGAAGCAATTATTCTATCAGCTGGGCTAGGATTTAATCCTTGTTGAAGTCTACCTAATACACCATAATCTGTATCAAATAAAAACATCCCATCTGTTTCTAAAACTTTACAAAATGAGTCACTTGAAATGGATCGAAACGTCTTTTCATTTCTAAAAATAACTGTACCAGTTCTTTTTTCATCTTTAAATTGTTTTCTAAGTCTATGAGCAGTCTCAGATAAATGAACAATCAAATACTTTCTTTCAGGAATAAAACAGTCAAATGCACCTGCTGCAATAGCTCCCATACATGTAAGATATCCACATATACCTGCTACTTCTAAAACAAAAACATTTCTTTTTAACGAAAGGGAACTTAATTTTGCACAATCAGATACTTTTAATATTGTATTTAAAGCTGTATCTGAACCTATTGAAAAATCAGTAGATGGAATATTATTCGTTGAGCTTGCAGGTACTAAAACAATAGAAAATCTTTCTTTTTCATCTTCAAACTCAATATTTTGTCTAGAAAGTTTTAATTGTAATAATAAAGGAAGTATTTTTGTATCTCCTATTATTATTAATCCCTTAAGATTATGTTTTTTCATTTGACCAATGACGTCACAATTAATTTTTTCATCTCCTAATCCTAAAATTGAACCACCATTATTAAAATCATTTCCAAATTCATAAAGCTCAGGTTTTATTACTTGATCATTCATAAATCCTTCTAACCCATTTAAAATACACATTGGTTCAATATTACTAGCATAGCAATATTGAACTATACTATTTAAAGAAGCATTCATTCCAGAAGATCTTTCACCACATTGTAAAATACCAATACGTGTAGTAAAAAATGTACTATTTTTAATTCCTGTGTTTTCATCCTTGTATTTTTGTTGTAGTTCTTTTTTGTTATTTACTAAAACTTTTAAATTAAAATCTTCTAAACACATTGCTCGACTCTGTTTCATATTACGCAATATAAACAGATAAAAAGACAAAGCTGTTTTAAAAAGATATCCTCTACTTTCTAAAATTTCGTTGTAATTACAAGAAGCTTGGCATTTTTTTATGAGATCATTTTTATTTATAACGTCTTCTAAATCTCTTGAAATGACCTCCCCTTCTGATGAAACTATTATTTTTGATTTATAATTTTCGTCATCAAAGCTTTTTTCAACCTCTTTATAAGCTTTTATACCTGATAAAGTTCCTAATATTCTATCTCGTGCCGAAGTAGGTCCTCCTCTTTGGATATGACCAAGTTTTAAAAGTCTAACATCAATTCCTTTTTCTTTAATGTATTTTACTATATCAGATGATCCAATTAAATTACCTTTTGTATCCACAGCTCCTTCAGAAACAATAATAAACATTCCGGGTTTACCGTGTTTTCTCCCGTATTCAATGTGTTCTATAACCTCACTTTTCCAATCTAAAGGTGGATTTTCTGGTATTAAAAGGTAATCAGCTAAACATGAATATGCAGACATAAGTCCAAGCCATCCACAGTTTCTCCCCATCACTTCTATGACAAATACCCTTTGGTGAGATTTCATTGTACTAGAAAGATGATCAATTGATTCAACCACTCTATTTAAAGCAGTGTCACATCCTAAAGTATAATCACATAAAGATATATCGTTATCTATAGAAGCAGGTATTCCAACTATAAGTATATCATAAATATATTTATAAAGGTTTTTATAAGATTTATTTGGCCCACCATCATTTTCATTAAGTACAGATTTTGTTGTAACTTTTTTCTTCGGGATTTCTTTGTAACACTCAGGTTCCCCGTAAAAATCATTATAGAAATTTTTATCATTTTCAAACTCTTTCGATTTATTTTTACATCCCAGATTTTCTAGTTTTCCTTCGTCTATCAACTCTTTAAAAAGTTCTTTCCATTCTTCTTTTAATATTAAAGCTCCTTTAAGACTTCCATCTCCTCCAAGAATAATAAGACTATTTATTCCCCGTTTCACTAAATTAAAAACGGCTTTTTTTCTACCTTCCCGATTAAAAAATTCTTGACTTCTAAAACTCAAAAGCACTGTACCACCTTCGCTATTATTATGAGTTTCTGTATCCCATCCCAATTTACAAATATAGTCATTAATTAATCCATCAAATCCTCTATATACGCCATACACAGTACCACCTGATTTTATTCCTGTTCTAATTATTGATCTTATAGCACTATTCATTCCTGGTGCATCTCCACCACTTGTTATTATACCTACAGACAATTTAGAGTGAGATCCAGTATATTTTACTATAACTTTATTACCCATTGCGTCATACAATATTTTATCTTCACCTTTAGTGATTATAGTATGTATATGTATTCCTCCATCTATAGATACAATCTTTGCTATAGAGATGTGTAGATTTTAATACAATGAGTATCATAAATTACATCAAGACCTAAATCTTCATATAATAAGCCAATATCCTCAGAAATGGTATCAAATGTGAGTTTTACTTCTTCTATATAAGCCTTCATATATAAAGGAGGAAAAAAATAATTTTAATAATGGGAAGGTACCAATAATAATTTTTAAAGAAATAACCTTTTTGATTGGTAAAAATTATTTAATTAACTTTTGATGTTAAAAGTAAGTTTAAAAGAGAGATTATTCTTTTTTAATATTGAAATCAATAGTATTCTTTTTTGTTATAAAGTAACTTTAAGAGTGTAATTCTACTATTTTATATTAGACTGGTAAAAAGATCAAAAGAGGATGTGTAGATTTGATCAAGTATCGTCAAAAATTAAATTGTAATAAATTTTGAGCAACTCAACTTGTTAAAGATTAATACTGTAATTTGTAATTAGGAGAAGTTTATATTCTTTAGTACAATTTTCCTTTTACAATAGACAATGTTTCTAAAAGTGTGTATAGAAATGTTTCTAAAAGATGCAAATGTATATAGAAGTTCATAAAGTATTATAAAGGTGTTATAGTAATATTATAAAGGTGTGTATAGTAGTATTAAGAAAATGTTTATAGTAGTATTAAGAAAATGTTTATAGTAATATTATAAAGGTGTGTATAGTAGTATTAAGAAAATGTTTATAAAAATGTAAATGAATATCTTTTATTAATAGCTTTGTACTTTGTAACTACTAAATCTTGTTCTTATTTGAGCAATACAACCAGAATAAAAACATTTCGTCATATTAAAAGCTTTATATATTCTTAGAAATATACCTTTAAAATGTATATTGGAGATGTCTCTTACTAATCGGAGGACACTCAAGAAACTTTCAAATGTATTAGTTAGATTATCAAAAGTAAACCTTTCCATAAAGACACCGTAAAATAACGAACAGTAATTTCTTATTATTTTATAACTTCTCATTGTTTGATTGACAAGACTTTTAATTACTCTTTGAATTAAGTTTGTAGATCTCAATATACTTTCATTATAAAATGATAAGCTTTTTGATTTTAGTGGTGTAATTATTTTATTAGAAAACTTCATCTTATTATTATAAAGTGTCTTCATCATATCTTTCATACAATTTGACATCGTCTTAATTTTATTATGAAAAAGTGTCGTCATCATATCTTTCATACAATTTGACATCGTCTTAATCTTATTATGAAAAAGTGTCTTCATCTTATTAGTAATATAATCTACTAGTTTCGTCATCATATCTTTAAAACAATCTACTAGTGTCATCATCTTGGTATGATAAAATCTCATGATGTTTAATTTTTCAATACTAATCCATTTTTGTATTTTAATTTTCTTACATTGGTCTTCTGTTTGATATAAAACACTCTTCCTTTGGTTTGTATATACTTTTGTTATACCTTTAATATCCTTTACTACTACTTCTAAATCTCTCTTATTTATTTTAAATGATACTTGACTTATATTGTTTTCAATCATATTACTAGACAGTCTCTCTTCTAAAGACAATCTGGGATAAGCACATGTAAAGATATTGAATACTGAAGAAATCAAATTTCCGAAAATCATATTTGTTTTGATTAAACTTTAATTTATATTAAATTCTGAAACACACTTGAAAGAGGAGTTTGTTTATTGTTTATTAAATTATAAACAATAATATTTATATTACTATTATTAAAATGATAAATTAATTAAAAATTTTAATTAAAAACGAATGAATTTAAAATTATTTATTATATTTATAATTTATAAAAATTAATACTTTTTTATTTATTATATTTATAAAAATTAATACTTTTATATTTATAATTTATAAAAATTAATACTTTTTTATTTATTATATTTATAATTATATAATTTTTTATTATATTTGTACATACCACATTAAATTTAATTTACAAATATAAAATTATAAAAGTATTAATTTTTATAAAACTATAAAAACTCTGACTTGTTTTTAATTCATAATATTATTCTAAGTTGTAAATATAAAATCTTAAATTCTAATTTAAAAACAGTATTTTGTAAATTATAAATCAAATTATTTCTAATTTGTGACTGTACAAATAATCTCCATCATTGCAAAAGGTTTCTTTATTTTTTAAATTTATGCATCCCAAAATTTTTAATTTTTCTTTACCCCAAATGACTGAAGCTATTCAAACAAGTAATGAGTACACAGCTATTTGTCATATTAAAGCTACTAAAAATAACACCATTATTCATGTTACTGATATAACTGGAAGTGAAACTATTTGTAGAATTTCTGGTGGTATGAGAGTAAAATCTAAAAGAGACGAAGGTTCCCCGTATGCTGCTATGATAGCTGCACAAGATGTAGCTGCTATTATTTTAAAAAGAGGTGTTAAGACAGTCCATTTTATGCTTAGAGGAGCTGGGGGTGTCAAACCTAAAGCCCTTGGTGCTGGTGCTCAAGTAGCTGTAAGATCCATTATTAGAAGTGGATTAATATGGGAAGAATAGAAGATGTTACACCCGAACCTACTGATAAAGTAAGAATGAAGGGTGGCCATAGAGGAAGAAGAGTATAATAAATTTATTTTATGCAAAATGTATTTTATGATTTCCTTTTTATGCAAAATTTATTTGATTTCTCTTTTATGCAAAATTTATTTTATGATTTCCCTTTTTATGCAAAATTTAAATTATTTGATTAAAATATTCCCAATTTTTAATAGTACGGGATCTGGTGACTATATTATCAGTAAACTTATTTTATATGAAGATAGTGATAAAGTAGTCTGTCACAGATGTAGACATTTTTATATTTCTGATATAAATTGTAAAACTTATATAGAAAAAGAATATTTTAAGATTGAATGTTTGAAATGTAAAGAAATTACATCAATTAGAATTTGAAATTTCAATGTTCATGCAAATATTTATGTAACATTAAATTGTTTAAAATTTTTTATTCACTATGGAAATGTTTATAAAAGTATATGTTGTTTATAAAAATTTTTATGTAACATAAAAATGTTAAAAACTTCTTATTGTATTTCTTTTTAATTTATAAATCCATGTCTAAGGACTCTTCTGTATCATCATAACCACTATCATAAGTTTCGGAGGATGAATCTTTAAAATCAAAAAGAATACCATTTTTTTCATTAAATAATTTGTGTCTCAAAAGTGTATCAGCAGAAGGTCTTTTATTTCTATCGTGTGTCATACACCCTTTTATAAAATCTTTTAAATAAAATGACATACCTTTGGGATATTTAATTTTATATCTACCTAATAAAAATTTATCATATAAAGGTTTGTTCTTCTTATTACTCGAATCATAAAAAGGTGTCTCATCTAATCTTAAAAATAACAAAATTGCCCCGAAACACCAAATATCCCCTTTAAGCCCATGTATATTATTAAATACAACTTCAGGGGGTTTATATGGAAATGTCCCGTAATTCTTACCAGGTATATAAACTTCTTTATCTACTACACGGGAATATCCAAAATCAATAATTTTATATCTAATTTGTCCTTTATAATTAAATCCCATTATATTTGCTATCTTGAGATCTAAATGTGCTATATTTTTATCATGAAGATATTTTAAACCTAATAAAACATCATGAGCTAAATCTATAATTATTTTCTCATTTTTTCTTACATATGATTGTGATATCTTAATTGGTAAATATTCCATGTATAACCAAATTATTGTCTGTGACTCATTATTAATATCTCTATATTTTTTTATAATAGAATCAAAAGACTTAACTATGTTAAAATGATTAAGCTTTTTTGCTATTTTATCTTCATAAATAGGAGTCTTTTTATTGACAATAATTCTTTTTAACACTTTATATGGTGAATAATCTTCTAATAAAAAAACTGCCGTCGTAAGTGTCATTTTTATAGGTTTAATTGGTAAAGAAGTTTTGATAAGACTAAACTCTTTATTCTGTTCATATCTGGTCTTTTTTTGTAAACATCTGTCAACTGACTTATTTATAAAATCATAAATTTCATCTGTTTCCATTTTATCCCCAAAAATGGTAAAAATATATTTTAAAAATAAATAAACAATAAAACTTGTAAAACACGTAAAAATTATTTTTTTTTTATATTGTTTTGTGTATGTGCGAATTTCTAATTTTGACCTATTAATAAATCTTGAAATTTTTTTTTGTTCAATCATATTTATGCGAGGATTATTTTTTTATATTTTTTTTTTAATTTGTTTGTTGATATAAACAAACAAATTAAAAAAAAATGACTTGTATAGAAATATAAATTTTTTAAAAACTAATATAAAAGTTTAAGAAAAATAGTCATAAATACTATTCTTGGTAATTATTTATTGTAAAGTGTTTAAAATGTTTATAAAATAGTTTTTGAGTTATTTATAACATTGTACATAAATTTGGCTATTGTTAAATACTTTGAATCAATTTATATTTATAGTGATCTGTCTTTTATAACATTGTATATAAATTTGGCTATTGTTAAATACTTTGAATTAATTTATATTTATAGTGATCTGTCTTTTATAACATTGTATATAAATTTGGCTATTGTTAAATACTTTGAATTAATTTATATTTATAGTGATCTGTCTTTTATAACATTGTATATAAATATGGCAATTGTTAAATACTTTGAATTAATTTATATTTATAGTGATCTGCCTTTTATAATATTGTATATAAATTTGGCTATTGTTAAATACTTTGAATTAATTTATATTAAATAGTAATCTGTTTTATGTTTGATATTCTGTATAATATACTGATTTAAATGTAAAGTAACATTACAGAAAAATAAACTAAAATTATTGTAAAAATCTAAGTTATTGCTAATTTAGTATTTGGAGCTAAAAATATTTTTATTTTTTCAACAAATGACTTTAACAATTTAATTGGTTGTTTCTAATTGAAAATAACTTTTATTGTTTCAGTTGATTGAAATCTTTATCTTTTTTTAGCAAAAGTAGATCCATGGCACAAAAAAATTTTGAATTATCAAACGCTAAATTTCTTTCCAAAAAAAGTTCAAATCAACTTCATGTGACAAAGCTTTTTATTTAAAAGTTAGAAAACAGTCAAAAAGATAGTGTCAAATTTTTAACCGATAGAATATTTATATTGATTATAAAAGAGTTTTTGTAAGCTTTGTTTAAAAAAAAGAATTCTTTAATGACTGTAAGAAATCTAATTACTTAAAGTCTTCTAGGGAGTATTAGCTATTTGTAAACCTCTTCTATATACAATAAAGTACCAAATTATTGTTTTATTTTGTGTCTGTATAAATAAATATTTTTAAGTTTTTATTCTCTAAATTGAATCAAGTTTGTCTACTAAAAAGTCCTCATATTTAGTTTCTATAAAATTACAACCATCTCAACAATAAAAATACAAAAGTTTAATCTAATTATATCCTTTACATATCAACTTTAATCTAATTATATCCTTTACATATCAACTTTAATCTAATTATATCCTTTATATATTAATTACACTATATTTAGTACATATTAATTTAACTATATCCAGTGCATATTAATTTATGTCTTCATCATAATTTTCCCCAAAAATACTCAGAAACTTTTTAAATTCATTGTAATCTCCTTTAATTTTTCTTATAGTTATGTAACAACAGTCCTCTACTTGTGTTAGAATTATTTCTCCCTGTAAAATCCCTCTTTTAGTATCAGTCGTTTTAAAAGACACAACCTCCTTAACAAAATTATGGGGAACAACCATGTATTTTAACAAATCAATAATCTCTTTTTTAACTTCTTTAATAATCCCTTTTGTATAAAACCTGTGTTGCTCTGAAATTTGATTACAATTGTCAATAGGTTGACTGAATTTCAAATCTGATCTCACACTCGTCTTATAAATGTTATCTGGTTGAGTAAAAACCAATTTACAACTTTCTTTAATAGGCATTAGCCTAAAAATATTATCCTTAGTTACAGTCGTCTCTTCCAAAATCCAAGGATGATTTTTTAATTTATTTAAATTAAACCGTTTTTTCTACTACCAAAATATTTTTATAAGATCTAAAATTTTACCTCTGATTTTAAAAGGAGGATAATAGTGATTTCATTGAAATATAAGTCTTAAATCTTTGATCTTCAACTACAGGACAATCCCAAGGTAACGAACCAGTCAATAAAACAATTAATACTATGCCTATTGACCAAATATCGCATAACTCCCCATCATAATTCTCAAAAGCCACCTCTGGAGAAATATATTCCCTACTACCTGCTAAAGATTTTAGTCTTCTATATTTTCCTTTATAACTAAAAAAAGTAGAATAGCCAAAATCTGTCAATAAAAGTGTTCCATCGGAATCAATCAACAAATTTTCAGGCTTAATGTCCCTATGACATATTCCTTTACAATGTAAATATTCAACTGCTGATATTAACTGTTTAATAAAAAAATGTACTACTACAGGATTAATACCAACATCACATTCTATAAAAGAATGTAATTCATAATTAGCTAAAGCCATTACTAAATAGTAATTTTCTTTATCTTCATATGAATCTGCGTATTTAATTATATTACGATGAATTAAAGATTTATGAATCGAGATTTCTTTAAGAAATGATTTTGAGTCTATTAGAGATTTTGGCATTACTTTAAGCGCATATTCTTTGTTTTCAATAGTTAAAATTCTTTTGACTTTCGATGTACTTCCACTAGCAAGAGTTTCTTGAATTTTGTATAATTTATTCATTTAAGGGTAGTAGAAAAAATAACGGTTATAAAAAATTGTTTATTTTGTAGAATACTTTTTTATAAACGCCCTTGTTCAACGTATTTTTTTAAATATTTCCAGTCATTCATAACAACGACTATATTTTTTTTGATAACTACTACATCGAAAATTACATGTCCAAAATCAAACTTCATATTTCTTTCAATATTAAACAAACATGACTGAGTAAAATACCACAATTCATTCTCAAATAAAAACAATCCTCTTATAATATCCATCATTTCTATTTCTTTTTTTAATTTTTTATTATGATAAAATTTATATTTTTTCAGTAAATCGTATGAATTTACCTGAACAAGACTATAATTCTCAAAATGACTAATTAAAATCTCATCAGAATTTTCCCAAATAATTTCTTCCGAATTTTTAAGCAAACTTTTATCCTCTAAAAAATTTTTATCAAAATTGGTTTTTGATAAAATTTTTTTATTATTAAAAAAATCAAAAAAGTAAAAAAAATTATTATCACCTGATATTTTTTTTGCTTTTAGTTCTTTTTAAACATTCTANACAAAGCTATTCATTCTATAGTTACATTTACAAATAGGTGTGACAAAAGTATTTTCATGTTCACTATATGTTTTGACTGGAGGCTAAGTTCAGCAGTGGACATTATGTGACTGAAATGATTGAGATATGCTCACGTTTTGATATTGGAATTGTTGTTTTTATATTTTGCTTATTTTAATATTAAAGTGAGCACGTTTATAGTAAGTATATTTAAATATAATGAAATAACTTTTATTCTTTGTAGCTATTTATTTCAGAAATCCTCTTACTACACAGATGATTTACTATAAATTTATGTTTTCAGATAAAGTTTTGAATATTTAGTGTCTGTGACGATTGTACTTTAAATCTGCTCTAATCTAAGGCTTTGATAAGAATATAAAATGAATTAAAAATATAAGATTCTCTCAACTTACACGCGACAGTTTAAGACCCGTAGTAACTAAGCGCGGAAGCCCTTGACTTGTCCATCGGCGATAACTTACATTGTTATTGAGAGTATCTGACACTTCGCATTCCTAACATTTATAACGACTATTCTTCTCTTGGTCGTAAAAAATAAAACATCGCGGCGATTGTGTTCGCATTGGGCAACCATTGCACTTGAGCGGAGACGCATTTGTTGGCTAACACGAATATATTTACCAATAATAAATATATTTATTTTTTATTTTTATTTAATCATTTATGCACGCAGTTATACAATAAAAAACAGGTACATGGAAAAAATTGTACAAAGGCACTGCTTATTTCATTTATGAAATTTCTTCCAACAGGCCTAAAAAAGGAAATTAGTGTGAGAGGTAGACAGTGTGACACATATACTGCATACATACACCACACACACACACATATATACATAAATATATACACACATACATATACATACATATACACATAATACATACAGAGGTTAACAAAATATATTGTAAATGTACGGCAGTTTGCTGTGAAAATTAGCATTTACTTAGTTCTATTTGGACATCCATGCGTGTGGTGTTGTGCTTGTTATTTTGAGCTACATCGGCTTGTTGTATCCATTAAAAATATTATAAAACATAAAGAGTATTATCTCACAATATATTATCCTCATCATCATCAGCTTATTTAACGTCCCCACCGATGGGCACGTTAAATAACCTGATTTACGTTTTTTACGCACGTTAAATAAATAACCTGATGACCACGTAGGGCGCTACCCTCTACAATAATATATTTTTTTGATAAAATCAACTAATATCACAATAAGTTTCATAACAAACTGATAGTTCTCAACAGGATTTGTTTATTTACGGCGAATGTATGTTAATTATTTTTATGTTGATTTATCAAATTTATATATTGTGAGATAATACTAATAAATAATAATAAATCTTTATGATTTGATTTATATTTTTAATGGATACAACAAGCCTATGTAGTATCAATTATCGAAGTAGGTACATATTTTATTGCAGGTACATATCATTCAACAATTTCAACAGCTTTAGCTGACACTTTTATAACAAGGCATTATATATTCTATATATTATATAGCGTTAAATGCACATCATCTATATTTTATCTTACCAATGCCCATCATGTTAGTACCTTTGCTTTTAATGTTTATGACTTTTGTAACGTTCGAAAAGGCTTTAAACGTGCAATTTCACAACATGTAACTACATTTTTTATAGATGGTACTAGTGATACTGTATATACTCATTGTCTATAAAAAAACAAAATTGCAGATGGTCAATGCTTGTGACTAACGTTTACGAGAATAATTCACGAAAATGCGGCGATAGCGATCGTTATAGTAAAAGCGAAAATGTGTGTTGTGTAACTTGGAAACAATACGCTTTGCTCGTATAATATAACAATACATCACTTTGTAGTTTCATTTTTATATGTGCCTATCATAATGGCGTGGCCGAATGAATTAATTGGACGCGATTAAGGGCTTTTTGATTCGGATATCTCTTTTTAATTGCATCTTGAGATCGTAAATTTTGATTTCGGCTTGAGAATCTGTGTTTCGATGAGTCAAACTTTTCCGTTCTGATTGTAAAACGAAAAGTTGTAATAAAGATTGAAAGTCTAATAATTCATACACACGAAGGAATTAAATTTGGTTTGATTTAACAACAAGTATCGGGGAGGAGTTTTTAAAGATCAGTTACACAGAAGATGCCTATTTCATCGGTATTAAAAATAGCTTTATCTGTAGGTTCATACATTTAAGCAACATATTTTTTAAAATAAAATATAATTACGAACTTAGCTATCGAACATTGTAATAATATGTTCGATAGCTAAGTTCGTGGTGTAGGTATATTCGTACAAAATATTACTCAGTTTGTGATAGCCTCATAAAAGTATTAAGAAAAAGATAAAAATTATAATTAGTACGTGTACTTGTTTACCGTGATATCGGGGCTATGATAGCCAGTTGTCATGCCGTGGGGTCCCTGTGTTGATATGCGATTAATTCAAAATTTTCCTTCGTTGCTTAAATTCTTCTGGATTGTTCTTTCAATTATATTCGTATTAAGTTAATTTTAGTTGAGATATGTTAAGAACGAAGCGGTAAATTTACTAACATATTAATGTAAAACTAATAATAATACTATAATACTTTAAAGTAATAGTAGTAAAACTGATAGCGACATTGCACATATTGTCACCAGTATTACTTCTGTTAGTTAAACGTAATGGTCTTTAATAAGGTTTTAACTTTAAAGTTGAAAAAAAAAACAAAAGACCGGAAAAATGCCTGATGTCCATATAAAAACTCCTAAGATTTCTTTTTTCTTCTTTCTTCTTTTTATTATCGTATTAAAAACTGCGGTTCTAGCTCAGCATGCTTATGTGCTACATCGTACGCAAAGCGGTCGGGGGAGTGGCAACGAGGCATTGCCAGCGTTTTTTTTAACTTTTAGTCATCTTTGAAATGTAACCTGATTTCATTGAAATTCCGGAGAAATCACGAGGATTGCAAAATACGGCCGCAATCCTGAGAAAAGTCGAAAAATCCGGAGATCTCAGGATAAATCCTGAGATATGAAAAATAATATAAATATATATATAAAAAAAAAGTATTAAATGGTAAAATGTTTTCTTAAGTTTTCCAAACCATGTCCGCGTCTCTCAAAATCTACTTTTACAGTTGTAAGTCCCAGAGTTAATCAGCTATGCGTTATTTTCGTTTCCATCTTTCACATTCTTAGAACTTCTTCGTTTAAGCTACATTTTGTATTTATTCCATACGTCTAGAAACATCTATTTTTATTTGGTTGTACGATTAAACGGTACTTTGAATATTAAAAATATATGTCGGTAAGAGCTCTTATTGATTTGTAAAAATTATTAAATGCAGGTATTTTTGCCTGCCTATTCAAAGTAATGTTATTAAGGAAATGAAACAGTTAATATAGAACTGGTGGCCAAAATCTCGTTAAGAACAATACTCCCCAGAAAATGCTGTTTTTCCGTCAGTAACCTGCGAGCGGATATAGGTTATATACCACAGATTAGATAATATATACTAGTAATACTAAGTATATAAAATTAGGACAGATATCTTTTTATATATAAGAAAATATCACAGTCACATTGCGTGTATATCATGGGTACAGAATGATTAAAAATACAAATATTTGCTCAGAAACAGTCTCTTACAATAATTTTCGAGTATAATAACATCATTTGTAATTTTAGCCTTCGGTGTTATCAATATATGTCAACATCACCGTCTGCCTGGTCTTTATGAGCATCGTTTACACTACGCAAATTTGATAACATTATTTTTATGTTGCCTCTAGCGACATCTTTTATCGTCGAAAGAAAATTTACAAATAAAGTGTTAATTTTGTAACTAATGTTGATCACACAATTTTATTTCACAAGGAAACGTTGAATTAGGTAATTCCAATAGGAATTTGGGCGTGTGTAGTTAATTATATTTTTTATGGCTACATAAAATAGTGAGGTAATTCGAATTGTGTAAGAGCGTTTGATCATAAAAATGCACTAGTGATGCACTCGGAATCAACACACTAGTTGATTAATATTGCAAGATATTTCGTCCGTTAGCAAAAAACGCGTAAGTTTCAGCTTAAATTAGGTTACTTGTTAAATTAAAACGAATTGTAATGGGACTGAGTAAAAGAACTATTTTGAAAATATCGTGCATCACTTTTTGTACTTCAGAATCATATTATGCACTGAAATGAAATGATAATAATTAAATTAATAAACTTCACTTTGAGTTTTCACTGTATTAAATTTATAAATAATAGCAAAAGAAACGGATACGTGAACTAGTCGATCGAACACGATCGAGTCTAGTATTATTCGATGGTGGAGACGTTAACGTTGCATCTCTAAAGTGCAAGAGATGCGTCAATCCTGCACCATTGCGACACTCTAGGCGCGCCAGATGACCAAATGGACATCGCTATGCACCATTGTGTTCGGGCAATAAATTGGTTGTAACATTTACATAGTTTTTATTCTTTGACTCAGTTCAACATGGACTTGTTTAGTTTTTAATGTAATTTTATTTTATTTGTTATATAAAGGTTCGGTTTTGCCACAGTGCTTAAAATATAAGACTTGGAACTACTGTGCTGTTTTTAAATTTAAATGATATAAGACTTACCATCAAGTCAGCGTCCTGACCGTCCTTGTACACTTGGTAACAAAAACCCTAATTTTAAAAACCCAAAATTAACAAAATAACAAAAAACAGTTACAGTTATAATTATTCAATACAAGAAGAAAAGTAAATTCTTTTAGTTTATTCATAGGTTAGAAGAAGTGACTACTGAAAGTTAAATACAGAATTCAAACATACATACGAGTATGATTAATTCGTTTGTTTGGAGACGTAGGGTTGTAAGAAGGCGTCAAGGCAGCGGATGCAGATGAATCATCTTGCTGCGTGAGCTGTTTTGGCTATTTCCTTGTAACAAGTTTGATTGAATATATACTCGAGTATTTATTTTTTCTAAAAAATATGTTAATGATTCTTAGGCCCGTATTCTAGAACGACACTCAAACATTTATTTTCATTTAAGTAGAGTGAGAAAGGGATAGCGCTCTATAAGATACATATCACCTTCCCTTTCGAATTTAAATAATCGAAGATCAACGCTGAGTGTCGTTACTAAACTAGGTAAAAAAGGGAGTTATGCTAACATGTCAGTTTGAGACAGTACAAAGCATTCACAATACAGTAACAATAAATTTTACGGCAATCTTTTTTTTACTGTAAACCTACCTCGTAAAATTGGATTGGAAATTTCAATTGAATCTTGATATAAACTTTAGTGAATCTTCTTACTGTATTAATAGACACTGCAATTCTGCATTTGTGTTTCCCTAACTTTGCAATTTTCTTACATATTTTTGGTGCAGCCTTAAGCCATCGTAGACTAACTTTCTATCCGGATAGAGATAGATTGTTATCATAAACATCATCATTTTTAATAACACGTCTCTTGCTGAAGGAAGGCATTCATCAGCTGCCCGCAATCTTAACCTGGCCTCCAGTCTATCTGGTTAAGGGTCAGCCTACGCTCCTTTTTTATTGACCTGGATGCTATTTGTGAGCGATAGATATTTTTAACTAACAAGTTATATATTTCCTCTCGTTCCGAAATCTGGCAGACATATTTTAAAGCAACAATAAAAATAACTTTATTATTTCTTCATTCATTTAACACATAGGTAATATTTTGTTAATAACAATTGCCTACATACTGGTGTCAAGGAGCATCGGAAGATACTAATAATTAATTTTGCAGCGTAGGCGGGCTCAATGTCTTCTATTGTGTTTCGGCAGGTGTGTACATTTGTAGGAAGGTACTAATACATCTTAGCGCCTACCTTAGCAGTCATTAAACACATTGGTATTTATCAATTACTTATGACTATGATAAATAAATCATTTATGTATAGAAACAAAAATAATTTATATTTAAAAACCATAACATAACGCAATATACCTGATGTATGTTAGTACCTATATGAAACAGATCAATTTAAATTAGTATATATACATTTTATTAGAGAATCATCTGCGCTTACTACTTGGCATCTGTAGTACGAGTACCTTTAGATTTGATTAATTTCGACATAAATAAAAATCCAAAATAAAATATAAGTAGGTATTATAATATAGAATGCACTGCGTACAAGTGAGGTTAATTTAGGCCACAAACGTTTTATGCTGAGACCTTCTTATTGCTTTAAATATATTATAAAATGATTTCGTAAAAACATAAATGAATTTAACATTAATATTGTAGTATTAATTCATACACCCTTTACCGACGAAATATCATGCAATTAAAATAAATAAATCACTATCTTCATACTTTCACACAAAGCCATATATTACCAATTTAAAGAAGGAGCTTTTATTATAGTTACTAATCATATTAACGTACAATTATATATTTTTTGTAAGTCTATATATATTAGGTACGTACGGTGAAGAGCACTGAAACTAAAACAAAAAGGGCATATAAAATGTTGGGTTTTGTTTTGCGTATTACTAGGGTCTTTAAAAAAAATAAAGTCAACGTGACTTAGAAGTGAGATGGGCCTGTAATTCTTAAGCAAAGCTTTATTGCCTTTCTTAAAGAATAGCACCACCACACTTCTACTCCACGCTTCTGGCGTGGTCCCCTCGCATAGGACGGAATTAAAAAGCCTCTGTAGAACTTTAAGTACTGGCGTACCACCCGCTTTCAAAAGTTCTGAGGTTATTCCGTCCTCGCCTGGCGCTTTATTGTTCTCAAGCTGTTTGAGGGCCATTCTTATCTCATACAGGCTGATGTCCGGGATGTCATCGGTGTAATGTCGAGTGAGTTTGGCTCTTCGATCTTGCGCAAAATTGTTGTTAGGTTTAATTTATAAAATAATTAATCAAAACTAATTTTAGAGTCATGCTTAAATTGCGACTAGGAAATAATGGAGTGATTGAATTTATTATAGGGCCATCAATTTGTGATGTTCAATTAATCATTGTACATTGATGATCATAGGTGCTTATGTATAACTTATCTGGTTTATTGCCGATCCATTGTATAAGGCGTTTGTTGTCGTCAACATAGTTCTACCTAGCCAAAGTATTTTTATAAGGTAAGTTTAAATTCAAAAGTTACCTACATATAATGTTCAGTACATATATGGATACATCTGCAGATGTACTATAAATATATAAAAGCTACTTATACAACAGACCAGACAAAGTATTCCCAGTCACAGTCATCAGTAGGCAAAACGTTCACTGTTAGACAAACAGTCCACCTACACACACATTTTGAACACATGGACCCTGTATAAGCGTTCATCTTAATACGGATGTTGTTTAGGAGCATCTTGCTGGAGCTTATCTCTGTTTGAAATAAATGAACCAGACGATAAGTAGCTCACCTGTTAGTGATACTCCTGCCCATAACAGTAGTGTTGAACGAAACCAAGAACTATTGGTATTAACTATTTTAGCAATTTTAGCAAGTTACCGATGTGATATACGTTACATGTTTTATAATCTGTAATTTATCTAGCTACAACCCTCTTCTAGAAACACAAAAAAATATCTACGTAACTCTTAAACAGGACTATACGCCACTGCGGTGGAAATGGGTGATGTGATGATACTACGAACTTGTATTCTGATTCATAACGTTTTGCAATGTTTGATAAATTATGAGATGTAATGTCATTTTAAGTATGAATAAAATCTCTCCGAACTCTATCGGCACAAGACATATAAGTAGCGAACTACAGATGGACTTTGAGGTACACATTACCGCTCTTTTATAATCATCAGTAAGGCACTGAAGAACAAAGATATTGGCTATTGATTTATCCAACTCACCTTTATTGTTCTACGTGTAGCTTCGCTTTTTGTAGATGTATGTTCAACAATGTGACTGGTTAAACGAAGATGTTTTTACTGTGGATCCGCCAAGATACAACATCATGTTAATTAGACAGTTTGAATATGCTATTAGCAGAGTGGGTTAATTGAAAAATGAGTTTTTTGTATCCTTGCATTTGAGTTGCTCACTTTACGTATGGTAAACTCTGAGATTGTATATTTACTTATAATGAGTAAGTATGGGTGTAATTGCCCCGTACAGGTTGTTGTAGTTACTATAGTTCGTCAATAAAAAAATAGTAAGTCAAAAAATTTGTTTAAATACATAGTTAAGGATATGAAACATTAATTAAGGTCGAAATTATGTCATCATTGATGATGATGGCTTATCAACATTCGTATTCAGTTCATATGGATACATTGAGACAAAGTCACGTTACCAAATAATGACGTCACTTCCTCTTTTTTTTTGTAATTTCGTTGATTTCACTTACCGCCAATAAGGATATAATGTGTCTATCTCATTTCAAGAATATTCAAACGGTAACATGGCTAGTTATTCAAATCACGTGACCACTGTTATCTAATAACTGTTTACGTTTAAGATCAATTTTACGAGATATTCTCGCAATCAAGGACTTCACTTTATTTGGTCAGATAAACGGATAGTCAATTTAAACTTTAACACCAGTTCGCTAGGTTCTATTTAGGTAAATTCGGTTATATTTGGACAACTCTGATTGCTATAAGAGCGGCGTGTGACCCACGGGTCATGTGCACGTATTATTCAGATATCTACGAGCAAAGATAATTATTGCTCCAAACATTCCAGATGTGTGTGGGTCATAAATTTATAATGGTAGGGTTTATAAGCCGTGCAAGCTTTGTGGGACTTTCCATAGGCCACAGGTTGTTTGTGCGATTTAATACAAATGGCAGAGCCGCAGATGCCAATCTCAAGTCTATGTGTTTGTATCAAAACGTATTTGCACAACCAGTGTTTTGCAGAATTAAAACCCATTTGTTTTTGTATTCATTTAGTTCCGACCGTAATGGTTTGATCATGATCTAAGTTTTTATGGTTATAATTTTTTGGGATGATTTATTTGTTAATAGATTGGTACCTTATCACGCTATGTGATTGAGGTTTTTTTAATTGAAAACAAAAACCATATCAGCCAATTATTTCATTTCTTAAAGTAGACTAAAACACCTACCAACCACATTGGCCCGTAAGTACTAATACCCTCATTTGTTTTCATGGCAGGATGCACCACGAGTAGAAGAACTTATCAAAAAATAATTTACTTAAAAATCAGCGAGTTGTATAAAACTATCTTTGTAGTTTGTACTAGTCTTCTTCTTATCGAGTTAGTCCCAGATTTTGTAATTAACACCCTGATGTCAATTTTTTAACCGCACTGCCTCTGAGATAGTTTTTATAAGACGATCGCCATATTAATAAATAAATAAATATCCACTGACATTCACACAGCGCCATCTAGCCCCAAGTTAAGCGTTAAGCCTGTATTATGGGTACTAAACAACGGATAAACATACATATATACATTTTTTTTTGTAAATACATACATATTATACATAGAAAACACCCAGACCATTACAAACAGACATGTTCATGCACACAAATGTTTGTACTGCCCGGGAATCGAACCCGGAACCCTTGGTGTTGCGGCCGACCTCTCAACCGCAACACCAAATGGGTCGTCAAACATTGACTACTGAACCTTCTGCTATCTAAATTTTAGCACGAAATGGTTTAATCTTTCGAGTTTTTGACACCCTTTATGTATCAAGTAGTAGTATAATGATTATTGTTTGTGAGCATTGGTAGTATGGCCATACCTCATTGCGCATAGCTGTCTGTCTTAGACTATTTACATGAGAAAGCCTTATTGTTGTGCATTTGCACAATATTGAAAGAAATATTACTACTTGGGCAATAAGTATGTTTTCCAACCACGTACCTAATTACGAGTTGAGCAAATCTTGTGCACTCTAAATTCCTTAGTGCATTGATTTTTGTATTTTCACGGAAGTTATCCAACGTGAATAAATGTGGTGTGCCTACATTTATTTTATTTGTTGAGAAATAAGGATGATTTTAAACAATTGTGTCTGTAACTTTAGGTATTTGATACTTCAATCTCGTCCGAAACTTCCCCCAAGTAACACGTGTTAACGCTCTCTTAAAAAATACTTCCTAACTGTTAATGAAGTTTAGCTTTTATTGTAAAGGTGATCAAGTTGAATTTGAAAGTGAAACTGTGAGTGGCGCTTAAATCGTTCATCGAACACTACGTGCAGTGCAGGAAACGTAAGCAGGCAACGCGTATACCTTTCCTACTCGTCAATCATAGTATATCTAAAATTACCAGATAAATATGCATCATTCTCCAAAGGCTGGAAGCTCGAATCTGTTCTCATCTCAGCCGGAATCTCAGTTCTGATAACGATTTTATACGAAACACCAATCTCAGAAAACGTAAAAATCCAGATTTTGAATTATTCTCAGAACTCAAGCATACTCTTATGGATTCCTTTAAGGATCTGCTGAATAAAGAGATTTCGGCAATGAAACAGCAAAATAATCAGATTATCCAATCAAATGCTGAAATAATACAACTATTACAGGCAAATTCTGCAAATCTAATCCAAGCTAATGAGAAGATTATAGCTCTTGAATCTGCTCATGCCATTGCTTTGCAAAAAATTAATGAACTTGAATTTCATCTGCATGAAGTGCAGAAGGAGCAGAAAAAGAAAATTTTGGAAATAAATGAATTGCAAGACAAGACACAGAAGATCTACAAGAAATGTTCAAACATTTACATACAACTCTCAACATATATCCCGTAATTGAGATGCCCATATTGTATCGTAAAGGTAAACACAATAACTCACCGATTATAGTTGAATTCAAGGACACAAGAAATAGAGATGACTTTTTGAGAGCCGTTAGAAAATTTAGCAAAGGCGAAGGCAATCACAAGCTTAATTCTGAGCATCTTGGAGTCAAAGGTGATAAATCAATTGTTTATGTTTCCGAAGCAATGACTTATATGACCAAAGGATATATAGGGATGCCCGTGAACTTGTGAAGAGTGGGCAGTTTAAATACTGCTGGATAAATCGTGGAAATGTTCTACTTCGTAAGTCGGAAGGTGATCCTGCTTTGGTACTAAGATCCTGTGACCAAGTTGCATCCCTGCTCCTGAAATGACTATTAGTTGATCACCGATTTATCACAACTGTTACCGTTTTCTTTGTGCTTTTATTTTCATTTATGTTTCTTGTATATTTTTCATATATAGTGATTGGTAGTTTCTACTGTCTTCAAATTGTAAAGCAGACATTGTAATTGGCGATATTTATAGGTATATATCATATTTAAGCCATCTATGTAATAATTTTATGTATTTTTCTTGTGATGTAGTATTCTATTACACTAAGTATATACTAATTCATAACATATCAATATCTGATGACTCAATATTTGAAAACTTACCAGTCTTAAGGAGGCACTTATCATCTACCAGGGGAATACTTAATTTATTTTTCTACGTATATATACATTTTTACAATGGATAGAAGCTGGAAAGTTGTAGTGGACGATGTTGACAATAATGTCACCATTGGTGAATCAATTTTGGTAGATGATCCGGGAGTGCTTTTGCAATACAAAAATATTCATAGTCCTTCTCTGAATGTTGTTGTGCAGAATATAAGAAGTATTCACAGAAACTTTGAAAACTTCAGGATATTCCTGGGCCGAACCGGCATAGAGTATGATCTTATAATTCTAACCGAGTGCTGGCTGCGGAATTCTGATTCATTGCCAGACTTCGAAGGATATCGTGCTTTTAATACTCTCAATCACACTAATCAGAATAGTGGTGTGGTTGTGTATGTTCGGAAGGATTTGGAAAATGTTTCTATGTTTGAACCTACTATTGTAGATGCCGACTGTCTTGCAATCAAAGTCGGGTCGGACCATGTTTTTTTATGTGTTTATAGATCACCATCTTTTTTATCTGTAGACAATTTCCTTCGATCGTTAGATCAATTACTGATTGGAATGAAATTTATACCTAACATTATTCTAACAGGGACATAAATATTGACATTGGCCCTTGTAATGAAGACTCACGATCAGATGAATATCTGGATATGCTAGCTACTCATTGCCTTTTGCCCAGTCACACACTGCAGACTCGTCTCAGTAAATGTCTTGACCACTGCATTGTGAAATCAAATAACAAACTCGTGACTGTGGTTTGTGATTCGGTGATTACTGACCACAGTTGTCTGTACTTATCCATCCCACTCACTAAAAAAGGTATAAAGTTGCAAAATAAATTGATAAATAAGGTAGATTATGCAAAGGCTAATGGTTTGTTGAAAAATTATGACTGGGGCACTTTTAAGATGCTAACGGATCCAAATATAGCTACCACTCATTTCATACATATCTTAAGTAATATCGTTGTTAAGTGTACTAATAATATAAGTGTGCCAAATAGAAAGCGAACTTTTCAACCTTGGGTAACACCGGGTTTGTTGCGGTGTATTAGATTTAGAGATAAATTACACAGAAAACATAAAAACAATCCGTTAGATAAAAATTTAGAAACAATTTATAAAAGATATAGAAACCATTGCAATACTATTTTGCACAATCTAAAAAACGAGTATAACAAATTTGAGCTGAGAAGTACCAGTAAAGATATAAAAAAAACATGGAGCACTATAAAAAGAGTGTGTAATATAAAAACATCATCGAAAGACCACGACACTTCCGAACTGAAGAAATTAAGATCTGACCCCCAGGCTTCTATTAATTCAATAAACGATTACTTTATAAATATTGGCTCAGAACTGTCCAATAATATATTACAAAAACTAAATGTTACGGAACATTATTTAGTGAAAAACTACAAAGGCAATGATTCTACAGTTAATTCATTTATGCTTATAGACACTGATGAACAGGAGGTGCTCAAAATTGTACAGACCCTAAAAAATACAAACTCAGCCGGCTGGGATGGTATATCGTCAATTTTAGTAAAAACTTGTGTCCATTCGCTGACTGAGCCATTAGCTCACATTATAAACTTGAGTTTCGCCCAGGGCCGGTTCCCTGATGCCCTCAAGGATTCGGTTGTTGTGCCAATTTTTAAGACGGGGGGATAGAACTAATATAACCAATTACCGCCCAATATCTATATTGTCCACAATAGCCAAAATTTTTGAAAAAATGTTAAACGTTAGATTAATTAATTATCTGGAAAAGTATAATATAATTTCGAACAACCAGTTTGGATTCAGGAAAAATAAATCGACTACAGATGCAGCTGAGGAACTTGTTAACAGTGTCGCGAGTGCTCTTGATTCTAGAAAAAAGTGTGTAGGTATATTTCTGGATCTTGCCAAAGCATTCGATACTGTTTCCATCCCTCTTTTGATACGCAAGTTGGAATCTATTGGAATACGTGGCATACCCTTGGAACTTTTCAAAGATTATTTAAGTAACAGATCTCAATCTGTTAAGGTAGGAGACCTCCTTAGTACTAAACTAAAAGTTAATTTCGGTGTTCCGCAGGGATCAGTCCTTGGCCCGACTCTCTTCTCAATCTACATTAACGATTTATGTAACATTTCACTCCCTAATTCAAAGGTAATAACTTTCGCTGATGACACGGTGATCATTTTTCGGGATGAGTCATGGAATAAGGTGAAGTCCGCAGCGGAAGAGGGATTGAAAATAGTGACAGGGTGGCTTAGTATGAATTTACTAACGTTAAATCAAACAAAGACTAAATATATTACTTTTAGTATAAATAATAAATTTCAACCAGACCCTGACTTTGTTTTGAAAGTGCACCATTACAACTGTTTCGCAGAGGAAACATGCAATTGTTTTACTTTGTCCAGTGCGGATAGTGTGAGGTACCTAGGTATTGAAATAGATAAGAACATGAAATGGAAACAGCACATTGCCGGACTTAGGACGCGTATTCGTAAATTGATACCATTTTCAAAAGATTAAGAAATCTAAAACCAAAAAATCAAAAATGATTTACTTAGCCCTATCCAATTTATAGCAACATACGGTATATCTGTCTGGGGTTGGCGCAGGTAAAACTATTCTTATCAAAGTTGAAAGAGCCCTGAGATGTATTCTCAAGGTAATCAACTTCAAACATTTTAGTTTCCAACTACGGAATTATACAACGAATTTGGGGTTTTAAATATAAGACAGTTATATATAAAGTCAAGTATTCTTCGACAGCATGCCTACACGGGCCGCAATAATGTTTTAACTAGGAGACGTCATGAGGCATACGCAATTCCTACATGTAAACAACTTTCGCCAGAGATTCCCTTTTTACATGGCACCATATTGTATAATTGTATTAACAAAAAACTTCAAATAAGAGATTTGTCAAGATTTATTTGCACAAGAGTTTGAGAACTTTCTGAGTAATATGGACTATGAAATGACAGAAGAGTTAATAAAGACTGGTAAATATATTTAAATACAGTATGTGTGTGTTATGTATGTACATATATGTGATATACATGTATAATGTAATGTGTAATATTTACGTATGTGTATATGTGTATATATTATATTATATTGTATGAATGCGTGCATAGTTGTAATCATTTGTGTGTATGTATATAATTTAATTGTAATTAAATATGATAGTTAACATCCCTCCATGATATGAAAGTAATATATATATATATAGCTAAGTATTATTTATTAACGCTGTAAATTGAAAATATATATTTATTGTTATTGTAATATCGCCAAACTAGAAACAGTAGCATGTAATTTTTATTAAACTTGTATTACTACGCTTTGTTAAACTTAGATTAAGGATTTATAACAGTTTGATTTATCTGTTAATGTTGAGTGTACTGTGCGTTAGCAGTTACCTCGACTCACCGACATCAATTGTGCACGTAAATAATTAGCAAGGCGTTCATTCGAAAAGCGTCCTACTGCACGGTACGTTAGAGCATGTATTGCAGGAGCGAATTCTTACCTAGCCGTAACTCAGTTTCGACTAGCACGGTAGGTAAAGAATTTTATATAATTATACCGCCAACTTATAAAATTAGTCATGCTAACATAAATAGATACGCATAATTGGTTTTTTTAAAAGTGTATTGTTTGATTTTATTTTTTTCTTACTTATTTTTATTGTTAAAGATTAAGTGATTGTGTGAGTAACCTTATGTTGACTCGGGTACTTACCGTTTGTGTATCATGTGATGTATGTTTTACGTAAAACATAAGTGACTTTAACACATGTTATTTAGTGATTAACCTGTATTGGTATATTTGTTTTGTTTTTGTTTTAAAGAAAGAAAAAAGAAATTAAAAAAAAAAAAAAAAAAAAAAAAAAGCACTAGGTAGCAGAAGTTTTTGTATTTTCTTTTTTGGTTTGCTTTAATGAATAAGTGGCGAGTGCATATGGCTTTCAGCCCAAAAATATATGCAACATGCCTAAGGGTGACCCAGATAATGACTCAATTTTCAGCTTAGGTCCTGGCGGATAGGCCTAGTTAAAGCGACTCGGCCTTTCTCTGCTCAATAATTTTATCGATTCAGCCAACACAATATTTAGTTATTTATTTTGATACTAGCTGTTCCCCGTGGTATTACTCGCGTTATATGTTATCCCACAGTAAAACATAACCTTAAATCGTTTCGTAACACATTGCTTTATTTTTCCAAAATATGTTTTTCCTTATTACATCAGCTATATGCAATAAGTTCCGTCCAAATCCATCCAGCCGTTTCAAATATTACCCGGAACAAACAGACAGACAAAAATTTGAATGCTTATGAATTATTACAAACAGACACTTAAATATTATTTATATGTTATAGATATGTGATGCGGCTGAGTTCAAGTTGTATGTCTTTCAAAATCGGTGGCGAAAGTCGTGTATATGAATACCGGTGTCCTCGCCTTCTCGATGTTTTGTATACGTTAACGCATATAACTAAATAACTTGGACGAATTTGAACTGAGGAATTCACTAAAGTTGTGGTGCGATTTACTTGTCGTATTTTTTTTTTAAATGTTACAAAGTGAGTGAAGGCCCGATAGCGAAGTGGCTAGTGGGTTCGGTTGACGATCGTGAAGGTCAAGCAACTTTCGTAATGGTCATCTGTCGGATGGGTGACCGAAAAAATGGTGTTCCTTCGTAGTTCGGTGGGCACGTTAAGCCGTCGGTCCCGGCTACTATCCTAGGATGGTAACACCCACCAAACCGCATTGGGCACACGTGTTGGTTCAGTTGGGTTACTGTTGAAACTTCTAATGGCTATTTTGGGACGGCTCGTCTCTACAGTGGGACGGCCTGTCTCTGCAGTAGGACAGTCTAGCTCTTCAGTAGGACCGCCTGGCTCTGCAGTGGGACGTTTTAGGCTGATGATGTTGAAATCAGAGAAACAAAAAGAATAATTTAAATCGTCATAAAAACTGGTTTGAAACTTAAATATTATATGAACATCAAATAGCGTTTTTTTGCCTGAACTTCTAGTGTTATCATTTATCAATACAGTAGCGTAATGTTTACGGTGAGGTCACCTCTCGGAATAACTGATGTTAACTCTAGGTGACGACAACTGGTTTGTGGGATTGCATTTGACATGACCGCGACCGCCAGTGACATCATTGTGGATTGATGATTTGCTCGAATTGATTTGTGATTTACTTGTAATCGGATTAGCTTTTTTAGGCTTTGACTTCACTGCGTCATTGGTCTAGTGCGTTCAGGGTTGGTTTGGATACTGCGTGATCCAGGAGATGTGGGTTGGAATCCCGCGGGTAGACTTCAGTTTGTGCGATTTTTCCCAGTTTGGTGAGGTCATTGCCGACCCATGTGTTGTAATGGTTGAAACGTCGGCTACTACATCAAGGGTTCCGGGTTCAATCCCTGGGCATTACACTCATTTTTGTGAACATGTCTGTTTGTAATAGTCTGGGTGTTTCTATGTGTATTTACAAAAAAAAAATACAAGTATGTTTATAAGTTACTAATTCATATAAAAAATATTTAATTTGAAATTTGTAACAATAAATTTAGACAAGACAAATATTTCTAAATGTCCTAGACCAATCCTTATGACTAGTGTTTGTTTGATACAGTCTACAGTTAGACAGCCTCCCACGGGCAGTGCTGACAAAGTCATAAGCCAATGATCTCATTTGGAGTGACTAGAATCGAAATTGATTTACGATG
Organism: Leucinodes orbonalis; assembly: GCA_019425675.1. NCBI lineage: Eukaryota > Metazoa > Arthropoda > Insecta > Lepidoptera > Crambidae > Leucinodes > Leucinodes orbonalis. Next base: position 147,907 of record PQWD01004851.1, on the reverse strand, counting down.
TATCATGCATTGTCCTTAAATGATATATGATATTGTTGCGATGGTAATTTGCATTTTGAATCCTTCTTATTTAAGTATTAAATCACCATCATAGAGAGAAAATGTTTTAAATAAATAAATCTTAAACTAACTTAAAAATAAAACATAAACATGGAATGCATATAAATAAGGTCCCCACTATCTTGTATGTTGCAGTATCTAATCGATGCTGCGACACTGATTTTAGTGGGATCTGTGGGAAAGGGGCTTTATATTATAAATACTTATAATCATATATGTATTATCAGGCTATTACGTCCCTCTAAAGAGTACAGGCCTTCCCGCGCTTGATGACATTGCGGCGGTTGGGCCCTAACCCTGCAAGCCTATTCATTGGGGTGCTCACGGCTTAATATATTTAATATTCTCATCATCATCATCAGCTCATCAAACGTCTCCACCGAGGGGCACGAGCCTACCCGTATAGGGTGATTAGGCCTTAGTCGCCCACGCGGGTCCAGTGCGGATTGGACGAATTCACGCACAACCTTTGAATCTCTTCACAGGCATGCGCAGGTTTCCTTGCGATGTTTTCCTTCACCTTAAGAACGTCGGATAACGTACATATATTTTCGAAAATTCGAAAACACATTGCTACGTGGCGGGATTTGAACCTCAGCCCTCCCGGAAGGAGGGCAACAGTCCTCACCATTGGGCCACCGACGCGACGCTATTTAATATTGTATTTTCCCCCAAATGTATTGCAAAAAAAAACTACCAAAAATGCTCAAAGACGAAGCCAACCAAAAAAGCAAACGAACGAGCATTCTTAATCACAATTGCACAAAACAATTGCAAGAACAAATAGAGAAATATGCACGGAGACTGAGTGATGTCATCGGTGAATACGTCGCGGTAGGACGTTTTACGGACGAGCGATCCTCTTTGGCAATTCTGCTGGAAGGTGATTGGTGCAGGAGCATAAATAATGGGATTATTAAAGAGGATCTCATCTGGTGGGAGTAATACGAAACCATATCAGATATTGAGTAAGAGAGAGACGTATATAGCACATACGCTCACAAGATATCAACGGCGGATCCAGGGGGAGGGTCATGGGGGTCATGACCCTTCCTGAGCTATTTTTAAGTACTATACTAACGTACATTAACAAAATACCTTAAAGTTAAGTTCTTAACTTGACTACTACCATGTGACCCCCTCCTGGCGCACAAATCTGTATCCGACCTTGCAAGATTTATGGTAAATTATTCCCTCGTAACACTTATTTTACTCTCTACAGTTTTATAACATAGCACTTTATCTTAGACTTTATGTTATTTTTGTTTTTATCTATGTATACGGACTTTTATGTTAAATATTGTATCGATTGTGTGTGCGTTGGTAATGTATGTGTTTGTATGTATGTGTATGTATTCATGTATATGTATGTATACGTGTTTATTTATGTAATCATTATTTATTGTATTTTATTAGAAACCCAGTACATTGTTGTTATTGTATTTATTTCCTAATATTTGCACTACCCTATTTCTCAAAATTATGAATAATCCTCTTTTGAAGGTTGTCTGGAAGAAATCGCTCTTTAGTGATAAGATTGCCTAGTTTTCACTTTTATTCTGTCTTTGTTTTCATTTGTTATGTGTTTTTATGTGCAATAAAGTTTATTATTATTATTATCACAATGAAGTTGTTAACTTTTCATACAGCTTAATTTGATGTTTGTTGATAATTAAAAATGGTCTAGTATCAACAAATTCAAAATATTATAAGAGTCTTTTAGTTTTAAAAGAACAGACATCAAATGGAATTCCAAATTTTGCTTCTGAATAAACAACACCTTGGCCGGTATTAACCGCGACGATGCAAATAATATCTCAACTGAGATATCATTTGGAGTTTTTGTTAACTTCATCACTTATATTCGGGGTCTTGATCAGGCATTGATGTGGATTTATCTAATCTAACTTATTATTTTAAGGTCAGTCAAAAAAATATTTGTTGAATTTAGGTTCGCTCGGAGACTTGTCGCAGGAAGAAAATAACATCTTAATAATATCGGGAACATCTATTGTTTGCGGGGAAAGTTGTTCCCGGACGTCATTGACTATCTACAGAACTTGTAGTTATAATTTGATTATAAATGTTTCTTAATGATTATTAAGTTTATTGATATATTGTGCAGCTAAAGAGCAACTGCCCGATGATTATACATTTTGGCATGGCCAACTTGGATATCACTCAACCGCTTGCGATCCCAGGATGCTTTAGGGCAAATATGGTAAAGTGGGGCTTCCTCGAGCAGTGAAAGCTCAGACCATGGAACACCTACTTTCATGTTCCCTGTGTCCATCTGCGTGCTCTATGCAGGACTTGAAAGTAGCCTCGGATAGCGCTATAGCTGTGGCCAGGTTTTGGAAACAGGATATCTGAACTGTTGACTCGAAGAAGTTGAATGTGCTTAGTTGTTACCTTTGTAATGAAAGACACCATTTGACATTCAATGTATATTTATATGTAAAGTCAGACGTAATTTGTCAATTTCATAAGACAATAATGACCATTGCGAAACGACTTCTGAAATATTCTCGGGCAATGTGAGTGGCGTCATTGATTGCAGGTTTGTATCATGTGTTGATGATGAAATGTAATGATCGTATACATCGTAGTCCATTGCTGGGCATACTTCTCCCATTCCGTAATATATAAATAAATATCCACTGATATTCACACAGGGCCATCTAGCCCCATATTCAGCGATTCAGGAAGGGTACTAAACAACTGATATATATACTTATTTACATTTTTTGGTGAATACATACATATTATACATAGAAACACCCAGACCAATACAAACAGACATGTTCATGCACACAAATTTTTTGTTTGTATTGTCTGGGGATCGAACACGGATCCCTTAATGTAGCAGCCGACGTCTCGACCATTACACCACATGGGTCGTCACCACTACCAGATGTCTCGGTACTCCGCTTTTCTCATCCAGCCCTTACTAGCCAGAGCGTCCTACGCTACGCTGAAACTTTTAATAAAAGCATCTATTTCTAAGAGTTAAGACTATTTGTAAACCTATTGATATAGCTCGAAAGCAAAACACGAAGTTTCTAGAAACGCCCAGCCTCTGACTTACAGAGGATGGTTATTGAGAAACGGGGTATATTCTTGTGTTTCGAGTTCTCAGTAAGAAATTCGGCTTTTGCTTCATCTGGTTTTGGGAATCGTCTGTCCAAAGTGAATTGTTTACTAAACATTTCTGTTGCCGATACATCAAAAAGTGATTATTATCGCACCCATCATCGATGATGTAATGACACAGAACCTCCACAGGGAGCTTTTGGAAAACAAGACTTTAATGTTCAGGCAATAAAAGTCAACATGTAAAAAGATATGAACAGTGTTTCTGGGTATCTCGAAAATTTCCCATATGTTGCAATGATTTCTCGTTCGGGTCCCGTGAGGCGGTTGAAACCAGTTATTACTGGTTTAAATTTTCTATCTATTTGTACCTTATTAACAATAAACTGAGATGATGCATGAAGTAATATCAACCAAAAAATGTCCGAACCGCTAGACACATACGTTGACTTGTTGTTGTATTTATTGTATACGAGTATTCATTCAAATGTTGACTTTAACGCGTCATCAAAAGGGTACAAAATCAAAAGCGAGCGATTATGAATCAGTCCGTCCAACTGACACTATGGGCAGACTATTGCTGCGGTCGCTTCTTGAGTGTAATTGTGCATCTAGCTAGTACATTGTTTTTTATAATATTAGCTATATTATTACTGGTTATTTATAACTAGTGTGTTCAGGTCCGATTTGTTTAAAATCGGTACATGACGGCAAAAATCGGGAAAACAAGAGGCGTTATAATTATAATCGACAAATCGCTGGTAAAAAAATTAATAAAAAAAATTTTTTTTTAATGGAACTAATCAAACGTATCAAATGGTATGAAATTGACATAAATTAATGGAAATGTAATAGAAGGACATAAATGAAACGATTTGTTCACCACTGAACTAAGACTTCCACGCGGAACGATTGATAGCAGCCCACGTCGGCTTTCTACCACCTTCAGCAAGCCATCCGAAAATTATAATTAGAACCAAAGTGCAAATAGAGCCTAGATCTCTATTAATAATATAAATGCGAATGTCTGTTTGTTTGTTCGCAAAAACTATTTAATCGATCATCATTACACATATTCTTGGAGGTATCAGAAGTAACACAGGATACTATTTCTTTTAAAAATAATTAGAAAAGATATAAAATTGCTTGTCAACTAAATCTCAAAAGTAAGCTACTTTAACGTTAGGTTTCTCCGGTAATTTCGAAATGCTCCAATGAGATAGTTATTGTGTCTCAATAGTAAAATTTTGCATTATTTTTTGTGTTTATGATGATTTATGATAGGTTTTAATTAATAACACCTCGAGAACCTTTCCGCCCCATCGGCCATCGGTTCTACGCACTATGTGCCCTGCCCACTGCCCACTTCAACTTGCTAATCCTCTGGGCTATGTCGGTCACCCTAGTTCTCCTACGGATATCATCGTTTCGGATTTTATCGCGTAGGGAGACACCTAACATAGCCCTCTCCATAGCACGCTGAGCAACCTTGAGTCTATTCAAGAGGCCCTTGGTGAGCGACCACGTTTCGCTTCCGTATGTCATAACTGGCAACACACACTGGTCAAAAACCTTCGTCTTGAGACACTGAGGAAAGCGAAGCGTAGGCCGACCCCTAACCAGATGGACGGATGATCTGGTTAAGGTGGCGGGTGGCAGATGGATGTCAACTGCAAGGGATCGGTCCGCGTGGAAATCATTAGGGGGAGGCCTTCGTTCAGCAGTGGACATAATTAGGCTGTAATGATGATGATGATGATGATGAATAACACCTTAGATTTTTTAATTGTCTAAAGGTCTCTTTAGACAATTAATTTTTCTTTACAATTACCATTTAAAAGTTGTACAAGCATACCAAATTTACAGTTTGTAAATCGCCGAAATGTCTAGTGATTAGAGTGGAATTGAGGTCCAGCCAACCGACAATCACGTTAAAAACCGATCGAAGCAGTGTAACCCCAAATTTCGCGCGAGCGAAACCGCGGGCAAAAGCTAGTGCTTTACATTGCAAAGTTGTGCAATTAGTGCCTCTGGCAAGGTACGGACGCAGCCTTGCGTTGGCGACCGGAATCCTTCATTTATCATAGTAATAGGTTTACGATATTGATTTATTATATTTTACACGCCTCAGGACACGAGAGCAAGGTTCACTGCTGGACTTAGATTTTTTCACTTACCTATTTTGACCTTTTTTTTTTCTATATATGCTAGCCGTATTGTATCGCGTTGCAATGTTTTAACAATATAAGTGATTGAAATTTTTTTTAGATATTTGAGAAATCTATTTGTAATTTGTATCATAAGATGCTTTAAAATAACCCCACGTCTCTGATGATACATTTTAATTTATTGATTCCTTCTAACATTTGATTTATGACACAATCACTCATTAATTCTGGATGATGTGTAAGTCTAGCGCGTAACGTGACTGATGTCGAAGTGCAAGGTCGATATAAGTCTTGGTCCAAAGTAAGTCTTATATTTGGGATCAATAGAGATAGAGTTATTGCCGTTTCCGTAAGTTTTATATGATTTGTTTTTGCTTCATAAATATTTGGTAAGAATATGCTAGCTTTTTCTCTCTGCTTCGCTCGCGTGAAATTTGGTCTGTAACAAAGTTATGTGACATATCATGTCATATATATATATATATATATTATATTATATAGGCGTGCTCGTGTCCCTCGGTGGGGACGTTTAATGAGCTGATGATATCATGTCCAACTTATTAAACTGTGAGGATTCATTTTAATACGATCAAAATTTTATTTGATAGAGGAATGAAATCAATATGCACACATAATTGTAATTATTATCTTTAAAATTTTCCTACCATTTATTATCGTCAAACTTTTCCTTCATATCTCCTAAATTCATGTTTCAATTTGGCGCTTTTACTCCGAATATACATCCGGCGTTCGATTTCCAAAGAAACCAAACAGAATCCGATGTTTTCAGATTAATCAAGAACCAATCGGAGGAAATTGATTCCGCCAATAGAATGTTCTCGGAAAATCTTGTGGAAACTCGACTTGAAGTATTACAAAATATTGTATGAGATCCTGGGAAAGTGGAAGATGATATTATTAGTTTCTAGCTCTCAAATGCCCATGATTTTGAAGGTTAGTTAATGTCAAAAAAGTGCACTTGCAATATCTGCTTTGGCAAAAGGAGCACAGCCATACTAACAAGGTTTGTTTATGTTTTGCCCTGTATTTGTTGTTAAATTTTTTACCGTCTTATTGCTTTAGTTTCCATTTTCTTGCTTATCTGTTACTAATAAGTAGCAGTTGTATGCCTAAACTATTGTTACGATATATTTTATGCTAGCTACTGGGATCAATTAAAACATGGCAAGTGCAAAGGTTTATATGACGTTTGATGTTTTCAAGGAGTTGATATTGGCTTTGTAAGGTGTTTCAGAAGTGTACTTCTTAATGACCATGTAATTGTCAATTAGTTGTAGCTGTAGGCACTGGAAAAACTTGGAAATACCAATCATACTTACAAAGATATTTATCGAAACGTCCAAGCGGCAACACTTGAATACACATACATTCAACATTGAATTAAACATGTATGTTGTATGGTCGGTTAGAAGAATGGCCGACTAGGAGTTAACGCGAATTCATATGGCATGGGCATTGTTCTAGCGTGCCATGGAATTTGGCCAACAGAAGTACCTTTTCGCCATATGTTGACCCTGACAATAAACCGGCTGCAACGCACTATAAAAGCCCAAAATATTTCTACCAATTAAGTGAAATTAAACTTTAATGATAGCACAATTAGAGCTGAAACCAATTAAGCTTTGTAACGCACTTGCAGCGTTGTTTAGTAGGGAGTAAAGCTCGCTCGCCGGCTCGTCTATCTCGCTCTTGTGTATAGAATGTTTTATTGTCGTCCCGTTTCTGCAATCATTCAATGTTAAGTGCACAGGTGCAGTGTATCGTCGTCTCGCTCGCTCCCGTTGTTTACGAGTCACGCTTCGCGCGGTCAGTCTACCCAGCCGGTCGGCGATTGCTGACGTCTGTTTTGGTTTTGTCGAATTTACAAGTGGCCTTTTTTTTAGAAAGTGTACGTGTTTTTTTTTGGAAAGAAATGTTTGTGGCAATGACACAGTGCAGTGGTAGTGTTGATGTGTTGTGACGGTCTTGGCAGACACTGGATTTCCTTTTGTTCTGGAGTCGGCGTTTTGTATCGGTACAGTTTGAGAATTTTTAAGGCTATATTTTACAAAGGATCGTTCCCCGGTTTCGAGTAACGCGAGAGTAGCACAGCTTGTTTCGAACATTATTCGATTGTTACGCACATCTTTGTTGTGTTTATAGTTTTTTCTCACAATGCAGGTAGAAAGGAATGTGACGTACGACATTATTTTCCCATTTAGTCGTGTTTAATTGCGATACGGGCATGTTTATATGTAAATTGTACGTGATTCAGTACACCATATAAAGGTGGTTTATCTACAATAGGTTATGTTATACATATGGCTAGGTTGTTCTGTGGAAAATTCACTGGATTAGCATATACCAAATTTGGATAGAAAACAAAGTGGTGGCGATCGCATTGGAGTTGTCAAGTTATACACAATGATATTCTGTATATATAAAGGTAGATACGCCATCCGTGCCTTTAAAACGTACCGCCGAAGAGAGTACAATTTGTACTCTTTTGTTTAGGTAAATGTGTTCGAAATTTGAAATATGTGTATGTGTGCTGTCACTGCATTTGGAACACTTTTTTCGATTATTTTGTGAGCATATCTCGAATCCATACTTTTTTACATCATTGCCTTTACACTCAATTATTTCACATTAAATATGTCCTGCAATGATAATGAAAAATATGCCATTTCATGAATAACTACTGAAGTTTGAAGGCTTTTTTATTTGCATTGAAACATATTTTAATGTAATTTACATTTATATAGCCATGACTAAATTTCCAACGAACAGACCAGATGTTGACAGCTGTCTAATCGATAGGGTTGCCAACTAATAAACAATCAATTTTAAGTATAGTGCCTTTTCAGCGACGGGACAATTTGTTCCCAGTCTTTAATTTTCTTCTCCCTTTGTAAATAAGCTAATTTTGCATAGAAACTTTAAATTGTGTTCATAGTTGCAAGTTCAACGTTATTATTGTGCATAAGTAAACAAATAATTTTCGATCTACAGCACTTAATAAGAAACCGACATCAGTTTATTTATTAAAATAAAGTTCATCCCTTTCTCTTTCTCTTCAACCTATCACAGTCGACTGCTGGACATAGGTCTCCCCCATTTTAGGCCAGATATCCCGGTCCTCCGCTTTCCTCATCCAGCCTCCACCAGCGAGCAAGTCGTCGGTCCATCAGGCCGGAGGGCGTCCTACGCTACGCTTGCCAAGACGCGGTCTCCACTCCAGAACTCGTAGAATAAAGTTACAACACTTTGAGTTATATATAATAAGAGTCATCCCTATTAATAATTGATTTCTATCGCCATCAAATTAACATGATATTCCGTTATAACGCAAAATTGGTAGCTTGACAGCTGATTACACTGTCAATTTCGTTGGCAGCCAATCCTGGTGTACTCTGTTTTGTATATCGGATAGGTATATAAGTTATTTTAATGATATTTTGTATATATTAAGGTAGATACGTTTTGTATATGTTTAGGTAAATGTGTTCGAAATTCGAAATATGTGTATGTGTGCTATCGCTGCATTCGGATCACTTTTTTCGATTGTTTTGTGAGCATATCACGAATCCATACATTTTTACATCATTGGGTTATTTATAAAAGATTGCGTGGATAGCCGAATCTCACTAACTTATTTAGGAATTGCATTGCAAAATATATTCTAGCCTAGTATTGTTATAAACTTACGCGACTTCTTCACATTATATAAAACCAATTCTTCGGATTAGTTTTACCGTGCTTTGATCCGTAAAATTGGTTTGGTTCTGTCAGGTAACTCAAACTTAAAATCTTTGCAAGTTAGTCGTTACACTGTTTTCTCTCAGGATATATAGAAATTAAGCGGACTAAGCAAAACCTGGTCTTGGGAGAGGTTTTGTTTAGGCTACGCTAGCTGGTTTGGGTTTGGATTCCGAGAGTAGTTTTTTAATCTGGCATTATATTTGTAACGTTCGTCAATTTATTTATCAATCATCATCAGCACATCAAATGTCCCTACCGGGGGGCACGAGCCTACTCGTATAGGGTGATTAGGCCTTAGTCGTCCACGCAGGCCAAGTGCGCCCTTTGAACCTCTTTGCAGGCGTGCGCAGGTTTTCTAACGATGTTTTCCTTCACCGTAAGAGCGTTAAAAATTGAAAATTCTGAAACACTTTGGTACGTCATGGGATTTGAACCTCAGCCCTCCTGGTAGGAGGGCAACAGTCCACACCATTGAGCCACGCTATTACACCTATTCGGTCATTAATATTAAGCAATTGATGTAAGATCACTTAGGAGTAGAACTGGTCGATACTAAGCAACAACGTGACTGGTACATTAAGGAAAAGCCACTAGTTGGTAAACATGGCAAGGTCAACGTGGAAGGATGCGTTATCGGCGCACTTATGTCACCGGTATAATAATATGTTTCGTGTAATTATTTCGATATGTGTTTATCTCCGCGAAATACTATCGGCGGGGTTGACGGTCGTTGGTCGTTTATCGCCACAGTTACACCGATGAAGAGGCTGAACCTTTGCCTCGATATTGCTGATTGAGGACCAATTATATCTTTATTTGATCTCAATAGCCATATAAAGAAACGATTATATCAACTGTTAAACAAACGTCAAATAGGTGGTATAATACCAATCTAGGATTTGTACCAACAATTGAGGCACTATAATTAGTTCTTGAATTCATTGGAATAATAGTTCATTGGAATAATAGTAGATTATCGAGCATGCAAAAAAAAATACTATTTGGACATTGGCGCATTTAAAAAGTAGCGGAATTAGGTCCCTGGTATATATACGGGGTAACACGGCTTCCCTTAACTGATTGCGAAAACAGAATATTATTTTTATGGCTTTCTGTATAAAAGTTCCGCCCTCTTGTTAGGGTTCGGTGGCCGTTTTCCGAAAAAAAATGCAAGTTTTTTTTATCTTCAAAATTGCGAAACGCTCCTTACAAAGTTACACACCTCACATCACTGAAATTACATCGGATTTTTTGTCTAATTTTTTAGAATAAGATAAAATGTAGCCTTTTTCTGTCTCCAGGTTACCATGCATGTAGGTATTACAACATTCAACCAAAATATTTTCAACCGTTCGCCTTGAAAGCTTTGGTAACAAACAGAAAGATAGAGTTTCTTTCCAATTTATAATACATATTATAGTATGGATGAACCAAATGATAACTTATTTTGTTTAGAGTTGCAGATAATAATTGTTTATAGTTACATATAATAATAACTAACATACGGTTATATAATAACTAGATATTATGTCATTCGAGCACAAGCCCAACAGGCACGGTACCGCGACAATGACGGGGTGTTTACAAACAAATTGTTTGACAGTTATCATACACAACATTGTGTTGAAACTGATACATTAGTCATAGCCATGTAGGCTATGTAATGATGTCAACAAAGGTACATAACGGATTAGACTATATAGTTGGAGAACAGATTATGTATTAAGTATATACAGTTTGAACGTCATTAACATCTCTCCTTATTTGCCCTAAAATTTTTAAACGGTAGGCAATATGCAGTCAACAACACTGCTCATTTTTGAGAAAAGGAATTCGTATCACAGTTTTTGAAAATAGTATCATTCACTTTACATACCCTGCTCACAATCTTTGAGCTCGCAATTCTGCCCTTCTAACAAAGAGTGCAATAAGTCGGGTTTCTGATGAGGCTGAATCTGGCAGAAAATTCTAGCAGAAAAAATGCGAAGGCCAGGAAAGAAAAAGGACATGGTCCCTGTTTTCTATAGAATATGTTAAAATTATTTCAAATATTGCACGTTGCAGTCAAAGGTTATAAATGGAAACAGGCTCTTTTTTGTTACTAAGGATTTTGTCGTCCTAGACCATCTCGCATTTTTTCTGTTATAATTTTCTGCCAGTTTCAGCCTCATGGGTTTCTGGGCAAATTGACTTAAAACTTTTTCAAAATGCATTTATACGTTGTGACTAACAATAACAATACAAAGGTCTGAAGGCAATTTGCCGAAAACGCCGACTTATTGCACTCTTCGTTAGGTGGGCAGCATTGCTATATATACATATAATGTACCAACTAGGCGGTAACCGTTAAAAGAAATACCAAATACAATGGATACACGGAATCCCCTTATCTATGAGTTACCACCCAAAGGACTTGTCAGCGTTTATCTCTGTTAAAACCTCGTTCCCGAAAGCCCTCCCTTAATGGAGGGAATGATTGTACCCTATGGCATTCGGAGTTTTAATCTGTTTTATTTGGTTGTGCTTTTTGTCTGGTATGCCAAGTCATTCATTTACATTAAGTGCCATAATCTTCATTATTTTATGGATCAAACTCAAACAGACAGACGGTGAAACAACATCCATATATCAAGGAAACACCGAAGTGTCGTACCAAGCGCTTTAAAGGAACATTTAATTTGCACTGCGAAGCTGCAGAATTCGTATAATGTCCTGATGATGATGATGATTATACAAACTATTCCCTCTTTCTTACTTTTCATTTTGGCCGCTGCCTTTTCACACCTTTGAAAAGGCAATAAAAGCATTTGTTTCTCCTTCAGAATTGCGAGTGTTCATAAGTGTGGTACCACTACTATCATTTGATCTTTCTGTTTGTTCGTCTTCCATAAAATACAATGAATAAACAAAATCCTTCTCACAATAGATAGAGACTGAGACCCCTAGCTTCCTACATAAGCGTATTGCGTTTCAGTAAACGCGAATCTTGCAGACGGCATTACAAGAGTACACGCGTCTAATTCTGCACCAGATCACGTGTGCTATGAGGTCACCCCCGCTAAGAAACATATGGTATAATGGTTTTTACGTGTTTTACATTTTCAATCTTATACGCATAGTTATAGAGTACAAGAAAAAAAAGGCAAACATAGCCCAAATACTGAAAAACCGGTCTAGATTCTTGGTTTGTGTTGATAACCCCAAAGATTTTGGTGTGTTTATGATACGATTGTGTCCAAGATTGATAGCCTGTTATTACATTATATTTATTTATTAACAGTCTCAGTGATGTAGTGGTGAGCGTTGAGTTTATATAATAGCTTGATATGGGTCGCGGGTTCGAATTTTACGGGGAGAGAGCAAATTTTAAGTCACTTGAGATTTTTCCGAGTTTACTGATTAACATCCACCAGTTAGAATTATGCTAAAATTCTGTCATCAGCAGCGAATATCTAAGAGAACAACCGAAAAAAAACCAGTGCTAAAGCTGATAATTATCTGCACTTGTCCGTAAAAGCTGTAAAGGCCATCTGCGGTCAACAGCGAAAAGTCAAACCTTATGATAAAAAAGCACGACTGCAAAGATAAAAGTGATACTGTTATCAGTTTAAATATTGTTAAATAACCACTCCAGTCCGAAATGGAAGGTCTAACACAGATAAAACGTACATTAAAGTTCTAACAGTTTTGTCGTAGCTCTTTTGTAATACCTCTCATCTTATCGTTAAAGCCGCTTAATTGCCTCTCGAAAACGTTGAAATGAACACCATTTACTATTATTTATTTGTCGGTCTGTCGTTTTGTCTATTGTGAGATTGTTATCAGACAAGTCTTCGCGACGCTTTTAATAAACAATGAAGTTTTTTTGGCCGTGTATTGTGAGTTATCTAATGGTTTAATGTAGAAGTTAACAGAACAGTAGTTAGCGTGGATTTTGCCCTTTTTCTGTAGTATCTGTAACTGATAATGTTTTGTTTTTTTACATAAAAAAAACCGTCTTACATGTTAAATGTAGGCAGCTAAATATTTTACACGATCGATCAAACAAACTTCCAAGTGAAGTTCGATTTGTATTAAACGAGTTTGAGTTACTTTACTCAAAGATTATATATGTGAAATATAGTATTTTAAATCAACATATATTGGTTATAAAACAACACTAGTGTTTCAAAGAAGGGTTTGAAATAAATCATAAATGTATGACCATGATTATATATTTATTTATTATTCTCAACATAAACATGATGATACAAACATAGGTAATGATATGTTTGTGGGAGACTAATGCCTGATAAAGGTACGTACAGGGCATTATACCAACCACATCGAATTGCCAGGGTGACTAGTAGTAATGATTTTTAAAATAAACATACCCATACTTTAAAATAACAACATTATAGCAATAAACATAGACGATAGAAACAACGCTGTGTAGAGGTGCGTGTGTATGCTTAATGTAGTCTCTTCAACCTATCGCAGTCCACTGCTGGGCATAGGTCTCCCCCATTCTGCGCCAGATATCCCGCTCCTCCGCTTTTACATTCAGCCTCCATCAACGACCTTTCGCAAGTCGTCGGTCCATCGGGCCGGAGGGCGTCTTACGCTGCGCTTGCCAAGACGCGGTCTCCACTCTAGTTAGTATGGTACATATAGCTTTTTATTGGTGTAATATGATATAAAATTTATTATACCTTACAATAAATTAATCACCACGACTCAGTCACGTTTTGTACGGAAATAAACTTGCAAGTGTTTCCTCGTAACTATAAAACTTACATATTTTATAGTTACATGTATTTGTAGGTTTTGCTTCTTATATAGGTTTATAAGTTTCTTTAATAAATGGAATCTATTCAAATTCTAGTATTAGAATAGAAACGATAGCAACAATTTGAAATCATTTAAATAAGTATTAAATATATAGGTACATATATTATTATGAGAAAGTACAAATATTATTATGCTGCATTCATTAAAAAAGTAATGTTAATCAAAACGACTTCGCCTTAATAATGATGTCATTTATGCTGATACTTAAAGTACTTATCAAAATAAATAATTGTTTATTATTTTCGGTCGTAAACGAGATAGATACATATAAGAAAATGAAGTATAAATTTGATCTGTGTTTTAATGTGTATTTTTTCCAAATATTGACGACCCATTTGGTGTAATGGTCGAAACGGCTACTACACCAAGGGTTCCGGGTTAAATCCCCGGCCATTACAAACCATGTGTGTGCTGTTTGTACTGGTTTGAGTGTTTGTATGTAAAATATGTATGTATTTACAAAAAAATGTACATATACATATATTTTAGTATGTTCATCAGTTGTTTAGTAGCCATATTATACCATAATGATGGCGCTGTGTGAGTGTCTCAGGTTATTTATTTATTTTAATGACAGATATTTTGAAACAGAAATCCGATTCACAGTAAACCTTGGTACGTCATCGTGATGGTTTCTCCGTATCTGATGAATGACGTAATAAGGCAGTAATGATGACGTCACACCGCTACGAGGTTGGGGAACTCTTAAACGTGTTTAATATATAGTATTACCTAATAGTATTTACCAAAAAAAGGTATTCACATGAACTTTAAAGTTTACTTCGAGTTTGTATGGCATGTTACTATGGAATTGAAATATAATTAAATCAATCAATTAGGTATATATTTCACAGTGGACTGTCACGGGATCCTGGGCCGTTAAAGTATTTATTTAAGTAACTTAATGATTATAATTTGAAGTTTCTTCTTCGTCGTTTCACTCTTGACAAAATGGTCGTGGTCGCCATTTCAGCTGGCAGTGGCTCGCTTAACAATACGCCACCATCCCTGTCTGATGGCCGCCTTTCTGGTGCAGACGTGCAAGGAAGTATCTACAGCTGTTCTTAATTGGTCCGTCCATCTCATAGGCGCTCATTTGAAGTTTACCTGATGATTAATCGCAAAAAATCTTCGTTAAAGCATTTTATGACAAAAATCTTACGAAATGTTATAATTAAGTAATGTGCCGTTAAACCAGCTTTTACGGATGTAATCCCTAAAAATGATATTGTCAGTTTTATTTGACTTTAGTATTATGTAAACACAACCCAACCTACTCGTATTACTTATCGAGCTAAAAGGATATCCATGAGGCGATGTGCATGGCATGAGAGCGGGCAAGTCTCAAGTGTGCACCCACTTCAGACTAAATATTTCAAGTCACATTACACAGGGGTAGCGAGCTTTACACATTTTTATAATGAATTCTCTACTTAAAATTTAATTCATATATATCCGGTGACATTCACACAGCGGACACACTTGCCTGCCAGGAATCGAGTAAGCTTTTGTTTATTTGAAAATGATGATGATGATCAAATAATCATTTGCCCTACTACAGGCAGAGTTAAGTTTTTTACACAGTTTAGAGTTAAGTATTTAAAATATGGTTATTGCAATTTATTACGATGATTTTAATTAATTTTATCATGTAGACTATTGGTAAGAAATAGGTCTATACATATATACATAGAAAAATAAAGATAATGTTTTCTAAGTCTAAATAAAGATTCCATTATTGACTTGCCATGTTATTGCCAAACATATTAAATGCGATTTTGGAACAAATGTCGTGAACCCTGGACAGGCTGTCTCACGTTAATAGCGAATACAAAGCAGAAGCGCGCACCGACCTTGTCGCACGGAAATAGTTTACGATTTTTGAGATAACGCAACGACGCAGTAGTATTGCTAGCTGTACCTACCTTTACAGATTTAGGCTCGAAGACTTGCCTGGTGAAGCTATGAAAGCTAACAAACAGCGATAGATCCTTTCGCAAAACAAACTTTATAAAGGAAGCATTATGGGACTCCAGAGCAAGAAAAGTACTCACAAAACTTGTTATATCAACTACCTGCTCATAAAAGTCTCATCTAAATCGATCTAGCGATTTCAGGGATTACCCGGAACAAACAGGCAGACAGACAAATATTTACCAAAAAAAATTTCATTTGGCGTACTCCTTATATATATATATAAAAAATGGTTATTACAATATTACAAACAGACAATCCAATTCCAATATTATTTATATGTACCTATAGATTAATTTAAATTACGTAACGGCGAGCCATTGTAACATTAGTGCAACTACAAGGAAATTAACGTCCGACACAGTTTCGTATCTCCGGATATCCTAAAATAAGATAAAATTGGTGCGAGCTCGACTCGACGCTTGTACAAGCTCTTTGATTGATTTTGGACCACGCTTGTCATCTCTTATGTCAGTAGTCTGCATAATGATGATGATGATAATCATCATCATTTCAGCCACATAATGTCCACTGTTCAACATAGACCTCCCTCAATAACTTCTCCGCCAACCGGTCGGCTATCTGCACCCAGCGGGCACCCGCAACCTTCCTCAGGCCATCTGTCCATCTTTTGGGCGGCCATCCCACGCTACGCTTGCCGGTACGTGGTCTCTATTCGAGAACCTTTCGAACCCATGCCACTTAGCTTAGTAATGCGAGTGACGTATGTCGGTGACCTTAGTTCTTCTACGGATCTCCTGATGTTGATTGTCAAGCTTCAATAAATCTTCTGTTAGGCAGAAGAACTGTTAGAGCAAACCTCATCCAGCCTACCCTGGTATTGATGGTGTTAAGTGTAACCTAAAATATCCAATTCTAGAAACATGGAAATCTATGTTCGGTTCCAGGATCTGTACGATTTAGCCGTTGAGTTGGTAATTCATTTTAGGGAAACAGCTCATAAAATATAAAACAACACAGATTGAGCAAGCTACGAAAGTCAAACAATGCAGTACTGATAATAAGTATACAACAAAAATTTTGAAGACCTTTATGGTGTTATTATTATTGAGTAATCTTAATGAATATATAAGACCAAATATCTGTCGTCTTGGGTGATGGGCGCAGGGCGGCATTGAAGGAGCACCATCACTAACTATCAGGTGTTGGTCTCCTTCAATGGTCATGGTCATCATGGTCAGGCGTATCTCTTACCATCAGGTAAGTGTACGGGCCGTCCTGTACACTATATAACATAAACACAATATACATATTACTTTTTCTGCACAATTATTATTATGGTATTCTTCTGAATTAATCATATGGTTCCTGTAAACGCTGTTCCCATAGCTGGGTAGTCGAGGCGAGCATACGTGTCGCTATGCGGGATTCCAGCTCCGGACTATTTCTGGGAATGCAGCCGGGTGTTGCGGGTCGCGGGTTTGATGACCCGTTTAGGACTGTTATTGTTTTGGATTATTGCGATGTGCTAGTTTAATTTGTAAATGTAATACGTATTATTATGTGCAAATAATCACAATCACACACTTAAATAGTGAACACATATAAAAAAAACTTGCCTTATATTACCCCCCAAAGCATTTTCGGTGGCGGGGTTAATATGGAACTTGTGGCAGTTTTCAAAGCAGGAAGTTAAAAACCGATGAAAAGACGTATACTGTCATCTCCAGTAGCGTCAAAATAATATTCTGTTTTCGTAACCAATACAGGGCAACCGTGCCACCTCAAATTTAACGCAAGCGAAGCCATAGGCATAACTGAGTAGTACATAATTTGTACTGCCCGGGGATCGAAACCCTTAGGGTAGTAGCCGACTTTTAAAACATTACCGCACGTGTCGTCAAAGCCTAGATCACAGACTTACGTCAATGGTACCCCTGATTCTGAGGAGTTCAGATAATCAGTGTTGGCTGACTGCCAGTCACACCGCTGCTCGGCCACCTTCCTGTTCAGATTCCCTTAGAGAGAATATAATTGGGTTACATGTCGTTTTGTAATCATTAAAACGAATTTGTCTGGCAAATATCCGCTTAGAAGAGCACGACGTTAAGGGACGGTTAGAGGTGAACAAATTTTGTTCGAACATTTGGAGAAACGTGTTTGTGGTATAACGCTAGTTATGGTTATATGCTTTGGAACGCAAGTTTTTGGCAATAAGTCTTTGTGATATCCATTATTTTCATTAATTTTAAAAACGGTAAAGCTTTGGAAGCTTTAAAGTATTGTCCGGAGTTCTCAATAGAACTCAGGACAATACTTAAATCAATACTTATTTCCTTACAGAAGTTAATATTAGCAGTAACCAAAAGCATTTTAATGCTGCTCATTTAATAGTTATAATCGCGACATGATGATGATGCCATCCATACGGTTGACGTCATTATACCGAGTCACAGTGTCCCCTTTTGTACAAACAACCGTTAGCGTTTCCTTCCTCAAAAGCATCGATTCCAACTAAATAACCCTCGGATATACGACACTGAATGAGCACGCCCCGCTTGGGACCAAATGTGTTTCTAATATTCTAATTGTAGATCAACAGTTTCAAGGGTATTTTTGTAAAGTTATTCCTTTGCGGGAAGTGGTATTTGGATGTAGCATCCGTAATATCACGACTGTTGGTTCTCAATGAAAAAATATAACTAAGACTTTTAATAAGGAACCTTATATGTAATGGGATAGTTCTCATATTGTTATAGTTTTACAGTCATTTTACATTCGTCAAAATTTTGCTAATTAAACTATATGGAAACCAACAAATATGCTAAATTTGACTGTTTTTCCCTACCTTCCCAAACTTTCGTAGTTACTTGATTAAAAAGTATTTTGAATTCAAAGATCTACTACGAAGCGTATTTCCTAAGTTGTGTACTCGTAAATTACGAATGATAAAGATAACTCAAGAAATAAAAACTGAGGCATTCTATTTATGAAAACTTATGAAAGATATATTATTTACTAAGTTATAAAACTCCTAATCTGTAAAATTATCTTCAAAAGCGAACTGTAGCGATGTAAAGCAGGATGCGTTTCCGCAGCTAAAACTGTCCGGGGCTGCGTCAGGGTGGTAGCCTGGGCCCACTTGATTTCGTTTCGTCCCTTTGTTCGACTTTACCTTGTGTCGGAACCGCTAACGATATGGGCTGTTAAAACGGTCGCGCGTCGTTTTGTCTTTTTAACCATCCGTGTATTTCCTCTCACAGTTTGTTTTATTTTTTCTAAAGGCTCGCTTTTTACGCTCGCTTTGCAATAGTGGACGTCCGATTTGGATGATGTTGGATTTGAAATAAGTGAAATTAAATGGATATTCCGAAATAAAGTAAATGTCATGATATTTCATACTAAATAATACCAAATATATAATAGGTGTGAATTTGTTAATATGTTTGTAAAAGTTTTATTTACATATATCAAATTAATAATGATTATATTTACATCAATGCTTCTAGTATTTTGTTAGAGATTCGAATAATGTACAAGGAAAAGCAATATTTAAGTACAGAAATAGTTTCCTGTGTTTCCGTTTAAATATTTAGTCCAAGAGCAGTTCATTGACGTTTTGGAGAATACTCAAATGTAAATTATTGGTAAAGACTTCACGACTGAGTCAACCGCCCGTGTTTGAATGTACTAATTGAATTTGGTTAGCGCTAACATGATAAATATTGTGTTTCGTGTGGTAAATGTAAAAGAAGTGTTACTCAATGGTATCTTGTATTTATTTTGGGGGCTTGGTGAAGTACCTGGATTAACAAAATTATTTGCCAGTTTAAATTATAGCATCGTGTTGATAGTGGATGCACTTTATTTATTATCATAAGATAGTGCCTACTTAGAATATTACAACAACGTGTTACTCATATTTATTTATTAATTTATGTACGACAGTCTTCCCTGTGTTTTATGTTTTTATTATCATGACATATCAGACCATCAGAATGTACTATGAAAGGGTTTTAATCGTTACGTACCTATGGTTCCATGAAACCACGTTCAGTCTCTGGCAAATTGGCTTGAGTCCTCAAATATGTCAACTTCATTGAATTCTAAAATATGCCATCTGTTATTAGGAATTTAGTGTCCATATTGCAAAAAATGGACGTAAACATGGAATTATTCGGATATAATGGAGCAAATTTTTCGTACTTACATGTTTTGTAGCTTTAATTTGGTTGTTGCATTTTGTAGCTAATTTTGAATGCCACTAATAATCACTCTTTATAATGTATGTTTTTACAATATTAACAGCATCAAATCAAAGTGTGATATCTGCCTTACTAATAACTGGAAGTTGGGGTAAAGTTCTTAGAAATATCATGACCTGATACATTTTTTTCTTAAATATATCTACACCCTATCGAGAAAATTTTAACGATGGTTGTATTTCTACGTTGTTGTTTTAACGTGAATGCGTTTTCACCGGCGAATGCCACCCTGTACAGATTGTCGGGTTTATTTTCCTAGAACCAACCCCCCTTGCTTTAGTAGAGTGTCCAAAATTTATGGTTATGCTGGACAGAGGATTAAAGGAGTATAAGATGGTATCTTTAGTAGTACCTTTATAAAGTCAACTAACAAACGCAGCTGTGTTTATGTAGTCCTCAATAAAACTACTGTTGTTCCCTGTTTCATGGTCCAATAATGATATATAAATAATTAATTAGCCTCTAAATATGCCGAATTGAAACTGGGTGAGTAAACTTTTAAAGTATTTTTAGTTATTCCAATATTGCATTTCAACTAACTTAAATTCCGTGTTTTACTTTTAGAATAAAATATTCATTCAATTTAAAAAAAACACACACCAAAAAACGTGTATCATAAAAAATAAACAAATCACTTATCGTCTGAATTGATAAAGGTCTATTTTCATTATAAACCACATTATTCAGATAAATATCTAAGAATGGGTAAAGATGTACATGATTTCATCCATTTTTTTTTGTCCTTGAAATAGCCACAAGTGTGGATACTACAGAGTTTCCCTCGCTCCAAAGCATTTTGTGCAATTTTCCCCCGTCTGGAGGGGAGGAGGCATTATGCTGAGGTTTTTCAATGAAGTTAAAATATTATCACGCGAGTGCTGATTGCGCGGTAGATGTTGGAAAACACCTTGTTTGGAAATTCCCGTGAAGAGCACGTATATATTTTCCCAGGTTTAAGATAATTTTGTTAAGGCAATTATTATATAAGTATGTACGAGAAACTTTTTGGTTTGGGCTAAACTTTGACAATGAAGGGTTCCGGGTTTGTATCCCGGGCAGTGTGTATTTGGAAAAGTAAAAAGTATCCATCCGTACAAGCTGCTTTCTTAAATTAGATGCTACGGTATGAATCTTGGTGAATATTTATTTTTTATTATTTGGAATGGCTCGGCTTTCCTTGATGGGACTTTCACTGATGATATGGTAGCTGATGTAATTAGGAGTAACTTTGCAAACTCAGCTAGATTAGATTTGAACGTAGTGAAGTGTTTCGATGAGTAAGAGAGGAAACAGAGGTCGCGGGTTGCAGGCTTCCGCCCGCCCAAACCACTGGCGGTGGCGGGTTCTACACAAGACATATTGTAAAAGTTTGCACAAAAGCTGATTTTATTTAAGTCTTGATCACCTTAATTTATAAGGGGGGCTAAAATCATCGGAGCTTTGACAGATTATATTTCTATAAAAAAAATATGTGATGGGTTATGGGTTTGATTTAATATTTGAACGCTGAAATATTTCAGCGGCTCTTAATGCTAGGTAAGGTTAGGTTAGGTTAACGGTTAACGGTGAAGAATCTCTCACGTCAAGTATGTATTTTGTTATAATAAGTGTACAGGATGGTCAAGACGCTCACCTTAATGGTAAGTGATACGCACTACTAAGCGGCATTGAGTAGACCAACAACTGAAAAACAGTAATTATTCTCCATCAATGCCTGCGCCCGTCACCCGAGACAACAGATGTAAGGTCTCTTGTACCCAGTAATTTCGCTAGTTACAGTGCCCTCATCCCGAAACACAAAAGTGCATAACACTCCTGTTTCACTGATGATATCTGGCACTGCGTGCGTACTTAATAATTATTGGTGACCAAAATGTATTGTTTTGAGCCTGTGCTTCAAAAGGCACGTAAAACCGTTGGTCTAAGCTACTAGGTATTTAAGGGTGGTAGTCGTCATCACCCACTTATCCACATTGGGCCCGCGTAAAGGGTTACGGCTTAATCTCTCCATGAATTTGCTGTACGAAAAGCCTGTGCGGTGCAGTGAGACGTTCTCTCTATCTCTTCAACCTATTGCAGTCCACCACTGCTGGACATTGGTCTCCCCCATTTTGCGCCAGACATCCCGGTCCTCCGCTTTTCTCATCCAGCTTCCACCAGCGACCTTTCGCAAGTCGTCGGTCCATCGGGCCGGAGGGCGTCCTACGCGAGTGAGACGTTAAAGGCTGACAATTATGAAAATACTTAAGCTCTCTATCCGCTTCATGCTATGCCTTAGGGGCAGTCTAGACTGACCGCCATGTGTCGTGTGTATAGATCGCTCGCATTGACCTGTCCGGATTGATGGATGGAACATTTGTCGCACTTGTAGTCTGCTACGTTTGGTACTTCCTGACGGTGGACCCTACATGGAAGTGATGTCTTTATTGACTTATAATTAATAGGGCTTTATTGTGTCAATGATTTGACGTAAGGTTAGTTTGATAAATAACGACAATTGAGCTTATATAAACATAGTTTATAGTTTGTATAAGCTATCGAGTTTCTTAAATACGAATAAATCCTAGATAAGACTTCGCTCTTAGATAATATTAAATCGCAGAGTTACCTGATATATAAAAAAAAACTATTTTCTATTTCGCGCATGAAATCCCGAACTCAAGATGTTTATCTGGAATGGAAGCGTGTCAAGCTAAGTTCAATTTACAGAACTGCCTAGCAGCAACGTTTAATTTTTTTTTATCTCATTGCCATTTCGCGCTAGACATCCCGGTCTTACTATGTTACTACGAGCATATTTATAAGATGTACTATTATTTTCATTAGAATATGACAAAATATAAAAAATAAAGAATGTGGATAGTGTGAGTGCTCAATGAAAACACATACACCTCACATACATTACACACACACACACACACACACACACGCACCACACAACAAGGGTAATTCTATGTTTAATCGACATACGACGACGACGATAAGCAAACAATGTTTTTTTCTATTGCATCAAACAAAACAATGCGTTATCGTGTAGCTCTAGGGCGACCTTCGGTTGCCTGAGTAATCCGATAGGACACACGGATATTTATTATTATCTAGACAGACGAGACCAGATATATATCGAAGCGGTCTCACTCTCACGGATATGCGTCTGCGACAAATGCAAACATGCGGATGGTTACTTCTAGTCAAGTCAGCGTCATGGCTACCCATGTGGTATGTACACCAAGGATTCCGGGTTTGATCCCGGGCAGAACATTTTTGGATGTTTCTATGTAATAACATTTATTTACAAATAAAAGTATGTAATAAGTTTATCAGTTGTTTAGTTTAGTACCCATATTACAGATTAGATGCTTGGTTTGTGGCTAGATACGCTGTGTGAATGTCGGCATATTTATTGAATAAATATCCACTAACATTCACACAGCACCATCTAGCCCCAAGTTAATATTTATTTATGGTCAATTCAATTGTACAGTGGATGAACACCATGTACCATGAAACACGGGCCGATCAGGTGGCTTTGGTTCTCGCTGCCACTATTAAAATAAAAGAAATTAAAAATATCTTAAGTCAATTAAGGTCCATAAAAAATTATGTATGTTGTTTTCTGAAGAAGGATCTAGCAAGGAACTCGGTAGTTACTCTTCATGATCCGCATAAAATCCCCTTTGTTTATCGAAGGAGATGCTGTTGACCCTAACGGTATTTTCAGTCTCTTCGTTATTTGCCTCTGACAACTATTGGAAACACGATTTTCGGGCGATAATGTTTCTTTTATCATTTGAAGAGTAAATTCGCTTAATCTCCTTGGTTTCCATTATCGCCGTTTGTGTTCTGTTCCACGGTGTCTACTAAAAGTTCTGGTTTTTCACAAAGTCGATCTTTTAATAGAGTTTTAGTTAAAAATGTCATTCACCAAATTATCCGGTATTTATACAAACGTCACTGACAGAACCATGCTTTGTTGACGCTAACCGCGGCCCACTCAAACGGACAATGGGATATTAAAAGCTTTCCTAAATGTACAGCCAAATTATTTTTGTAATTTAGAAACGAAGCTAGGTACCGCGTCATTACGAAATTAGCAATATTTTAAGTTTTTCTTTGTATATTATTTGTTAATACATGATAATTTGATTATTTTAGATACAAGGAACTAATATCCCTCCATATATGCCCAAACCTGTAAGGTCATCAATGGCCAAAAGAGAATTTTCATCCCGAAAAAATCTCATATTATTATATATTTGACGACCTATTTGGTGTTGCGGTTGAGAGGTCGCCGCAACACCAAGGGTTCCGGGTTCGATCCCGGGCAATACAAACATTTGTGTGCATGAACATGTCTGTTTGTAATGGTCTGGGTGTTTTCTATGTATAATATGTATGTATTTACAAAAAAAAAATGTATATATGTATGTTTATCCGTTGTTTAGTACCCATAATACAGGCTTCACGCTTAACTTGGGGCTAGATGGCGCTGTGTGAATGTCAGTAGATTTATTTATTTATTTTCTTGAAGGTTCAGTGGAACCGGCGACGTAGGGAAATAAATAGGATGACGTCACATCACAATTTTAAATATTGTAAGCCTTTTGAAATACTGAATCAATATTTAACAAACATCGGAAAAAAACGTCATTTTACACCATCTCAATTTATTTTGTGGAGTTTATGTTGACGCACTAAGATTCAGATTAGGTAATTTTGAAGGTCTAATAATAGAGGCCTTCCCCGGACGCTTCAAATAAGCTGTTACTCTCGTGTGTCGTACCTCACATTATATTTGTATTTAGTGAGCCAGTGTGCTGCAAGATCGTCATAGTCTGATCGAATAATCATTTTGCAGACCGGCCAAGAATAAATAATAAATTAGTCCCGGTGAGTCATCTCAAAGCTGACAGTTGTGATGTGGATCGGTTATCAATAAATGTCAAGCTAGAGAGACAATAACGAAGTTAATCCGGTGAACAAAACAAAACAGTGACGCGAAAATGCTAAATCCAATAAAGCGCTGGTGTTAGTGTGTGATAAGTGAAGTGAAACAAATGATCGCGATGATGTGGTTCAAGAGAGACCGAAGCCGGTGACGGAGAAGACGGTGGAGAACGGCGTGGTGGGGAAATTGCGGCGGAAGAAGGCGGTGCTCCTCAAGGCGACGAGGGAGTCGAGCGAGAGGGAGACGTCGACGGAGAGCGACAAGGAGAGACGACGGTATTCCGACATTCTTGACATGAAGGTGTCACTAGGTAATGTAGCAGTTTACATGTTGACTATTGTGGAGTTTCCTTGCCATCTGTTGTAGGTATGTGGTATTTTGAATAAAAGGTCAAATGCGACACATAGTGTGTCAGACGGCAGACATTGTGACGATTTCTTAGTATTGGGTGTTTTTCCTCGTGTTTCAATTGTTACTAAGAAATATTGCACAAATATTGAACAAAGTCAGTAAGTAACATTGATTATGGCGGTCATGCACTGTCATCGAAGCTTAAATATTTATTATTTACTGTAATCTGTGGTCCCAACAAGTATAATTGTCACTGTTAGCAAATGAATATTTAATTAGTGCTTAATACGCTTAGAATATGAACTAAATAGATGCACGTCCTCAGCAAATGTCTGCCTATCGTGTCCGTTTGGCAGAATTTTCATTCATAATCACGTCGCTCGCTACATGTCATAATGACATAATAGTATGCTCGTGATTCTGATTTTGTACTTCTATTTCTTTTTCTATGACGCGTTAAGGTCAAAATTTAAATGAATAATTTTACGTTATAAATATAATAATTAGTATACGTATGTGTCATGGGGCTGGGATATTTTTGATTTTTCTTCGTGATTGTGCATCTACGAGTAGTTAGTTTATGGTTGATCGAAGTTAATAGGGTGTTGTTTAAATAGAAAAGTGTTAATATTTTCCGTTTCTTTTTTATTATGGTGCAAAGATGTTATAATGTTCTGCTCAGTGGCGTGCACAGAGATTATGAGTAGGTCATGCAAACTGAGTGACACTCATCGCAAAACTAATAAATAATTTACATTTTTGCCAAATTCAGTGCTTTTGTTGATAGCAGCTTGCCTATAGTTTTAAATCTGTAGAGTAAAATGGGCGAAACAGTGGTAATCATTATTAACCTTTAACTACTGACGTGTTTTTTTTTTTACGTCATTTCTGACGTGGGGGCCTGAGCGGCCCCTACCTTTATTTGCCTATATTAGTGATTCATTAAGAGTTTACGATTCAAATAACTATAAGCTAGCTAAAATATGGAAATTTTAATAAAACTAATATATAATAAAAGAAAATTTTTGTTTTTAAATCTTATATTTTTAACAAATTAGACATTAGGTAACTTTTTTTGGCAGAAATCACTTGAGATAAAAATTCAGTCTTTATTTCTTAAAAAACTAAACAAAACTGATAAATTTCTTATATATATAACATCAATAGTGTCTCTATTAAACTATAACAATCAACCGTAGATGCAAAAACAGACAATAAATTGCAAGATACCAAATCCTTCAATTTAGATACAGTCCGGCAAACTTTCTTTGCGCATTGAAGACAAACATGTTTTACATGAAAGCATGTATGTGTAGACTTTCTCTGAAGCTTCAGTGGACATGTATGACATCTTCTTTTAGCTTTAATCCTTCTTCTTCAACTTCTGGAAGTTCTGGGTTGTCAGATCCCAGTACACGTGTCAAACTCATGCGTAGTTCACGAGGCAGTCTTTCATGCAATGCTCTTCGCTTCATGTGTGGCAACACCAAACTACGGGCCAAATCTTTTAAAAAAATACCTCTTTCTGTCATTTTTCCTTGGTGTATGTCATACAAGATATGACCGTTGACAGAGCTGATATCTAGCATGCGGTAAAAAATTACCATCGGCCAACGTCGGGTCCTTCGACTGCATGTATAAATAGAACACTTTTGTCTAGTTCGTCCACTCCCCCTTGGTTGTATTATTAAAATGGATAATTTCAGGCTTTCCAGTAGATTCATCAACAGCTTCAGCATGGTGCATAGAAGATAAAGAAGGACTGCTTTACCTTTTTTGGGACATGCGAAACAAGTGTAGTTTGGCCGGCAAAACCATAAAGACTGGACCCTATCTCTCTTTTTTCGATGGAAGAAACTCTTTTGGTATCTCACGTTTGTTTTTCTTCAATGTTCCAACACATGTTAGACCTTTTTTCTTCAAAGCATCGACAAGTTCTACTGATGTAAACCAGTTGTCGCACGTAATATTTCTGTTACTCCCATACAATGGCTTCGCAAGACGAATTACTGATTGCGTTGGTACCATAAACTTTTTTTCATCATCTGTCAAACCCTCACCATCTGATCCACGTCCTGTGTATATATAACTATAGAAATAATCATTCTTTGCATCACATAAGCATATAAGTTTCAATCCGTATTTCGCTGGTTTCATTGGCATGTAAATCATCAAGTGTGTGCGTCCTCGAAAAGAGACTAACATTTCGTCCACAGTGGCATACTCGCTGACGTTATAAACCTTCTGGCAATTTTCTACAAATTTTGTAAACAGGCTTGAAATCGCTGCTATTTGTCAGACTGCCTTCGTTCTTCACGATCAATAGGGTTGTCAATCGAACACAGTGAAGGATACATAAAAATCTATTTTTCGACAAACACACCTGAATATCTCTCGACCCGTACCATCAGTGGCGAATATGTAATCTACGTTTTCGTGATTAGATTTGAATACGGCTGTGTAAAAAAGGAGACCAATAAATGCTTGAAGTTCAATCATGTCTAAATCTTTGAGTTCTGGGCGATCGTCCTTTGAAAATTTGGTCCTATACCCTTTTATCTTTTCATTGGTCCACTTGAGTATCTGTTGTAACATTTCATTGTCTATAAACTTATTCCAGATAGAACAAGGATCTTTTGAGTCATTTACTGTCAAGTTCGAAGGGTTAGTCCGTGTAATAATGTTATGTTGAGGTGTTCTAACTGCTCTAGATGGAGGTTGACGCGCCCATTTATAGCGATTTTTGCCGTAGTAGGACCGTAATGACGATAGTGGAATTTCGTCTTCGGAAAATTCTGGTTCAGACTTTTCTTCAGGCTCTAAGTCACTCTGAGAATCTTCATCATGTCCGTGTTGCTCCGGAATAAATGCATCGCCATGTTCGTCTGCCTCTGAACCGCTAGAATCCTCACAATTCACCCAAAATGAGAGAAGTGATTCATAGTCATGGTTCGCGGGCACAGCTAACCTCTTAGTTTTTGAATAATGCGAGTTATCTCCGGCATTGGTCGACCGTTTTCTCCCAGATGACGTGCTTGGATCCATTTTACATTATTTTTCCAATATCTGTAAAAAGAAGATAACACCAATAACTAAAATTATTTGAAAATAATTACGTAAGTACCGACCATGGGTCACAGAGGCCCGCAAAATTTTTTGAAGTGAAAATACTCACCAAAATGGCGAACGCCGACACTAACACCACCACTCACGTCTCCGAGGTCACTAAATTCGAAGCTACCTGGAAGTAGAGTGTGCATCGCGGGCGGGGAGGGGAGTTATTCAATATTGTTACTGTTGCTAGGCCGGAGCGGCCCCCACGTCAGCAGTTAAAGGTTAAATGATTACATATTAATGTTGGCCATTTTCTGGGTTGTTTGAACGCACAGGGTATGCACTGCTTATTCGCATATATGGGGTGCACGCCACTGGTTCTGCTTAAATGAACACTCATATCAAATCATATTTTTTTAATTGGACACAAGGCGTGTCGGATCGCAAATAAAATCCACGAAATGAATACCCTTCTGAAGTGTTTCAACGATTGAGCTCAATTCATGTTAACGTTCGCGTAATTGGTGTTGATAGTAATTTTTGCGGGTTTACGACGTACGGTTTATGGCAACACTGGCTTGCGGCGTATTCAAATTCCATAGACACAACAGGGTTGCCACTTGGAAAAACAAATATGCCCCCAAAAGCTTTTGAACTGGATCAAGAGGATTGGGAAATCTGGAATAGTGATGTAAATAGCCGTAAATCTTTTGGTTTTGGGTTTATAAGTCTTAAATATGTTATTGATTATCAAATGCATTTAGGGTACTGATATTACAATAATGATATCATCATCATCAGCTCATTAAACGTCCCCACCGAGGGGCACGAGCCTACCCGTATAGGGTGGATTAGGCCTTAGTCGTCCACGCGGGCCCAGTGCGGGTTGGACGACTTCACACACGACCTTCGAATCTCTTCGCAGGCGTGCATGAAGGTTTCCTCACGATGTTTTCCTTCACCTTAAGAGCGTCGGATAACGTACGTATATTTTCGAAAATTTGAAAACACATTGGTACGTGTCGGGATTTGAACCTCAGCCTTCCCGGTAGGAAGGCGACAGTCCACACCATTGAGCCACCCACGCTCTATAAATTAACAAATAATGATATACTTGTATTAAACTCAGATGTTATAAACGATCCCGTTGACTGCTGGTCATAGAGCCTGTGCAAAATCTCAAGGTAGTACGAATCCTGTCAGAGGTTAGCTGCGATTATACATTGCTGTAGGATACATAACACGGCTACCGAGCATTGTTTACAAAGAGTAGAATACATATCCTGTTTTATTATGGAATAGGTCCACAGATATCGCCAATACAATGGAAACATCAAGAATAAATGTTTCTTTTTATGATTTCTGTGGATAGTGAACTATAATATCTTCCCGATTTACAAATAAAGCTAAACTGTCTTTTGGTGTTTAGTAATTTGAAAAAGTGGGGTGACTATCCTAGTTTTACTTTGTACAAAGTGATGAGTTTGTTAACCCAAATATATTTTTTATAATTCAAAAGAAAATTATTGGGGCATTTTCAAGAGTGAGCTGGCTTTTCCTAGATAGGTATGATCCATGTTCATGAACATAAGGTGAGATGACAGCTAAATTAAAATAAATCAAAACGATTATTTCAAGTGTAGTATTTTATAGTACATACTTAATATAATTTTAACATTTACAAAATAACAAACAATTTATAGTTATTTACACAAATGTCTAGTTTAGTTATTTAAATAAAAATACGTCACCTAGGCTATGTATTCGCTAGTACTAAAAATAGAAATTGGAACTATATGGCAACATGGAGTTGATGACCATGGCGTAGACCTCAGAACAACCGTTGGAGCAATAAGTCACGGAGTTTATTTCGCGCGTGCGCAATGTAAGGTTGCATCTTTGCCAGTACTTTTACCACTGTGGAATATATTTACTGTTTGACGGATTCATTATAATATGAAAATGTATTACATAACAACTATTTGGTTTATTGTAAATATTCTACTTTAAAATACCGGAGTAAAATAAAACGAAACAAAGTTAATTATTTTCATAAAATGCGAATTAATCCTTGAAGAAGATTGTAATTAACATATATCAGTCGACGTTAGCACACCGCCATCTATCATCAATTTGAATACATAGCTTGTACAAAACAAAGGGTATTTAAACATTAAAACGTCTTACACTAGCAAATATATGTTTTTGTAAATAAATATAACAAACATACATCAGATCAATAATAATCAATATTTTATTAGCTCGAGAGGATATTATTCATAGATATGTGGGCAAATCGTAATTATTTATTTCAAACCGTCTGACGGCCCTTCGGCTGTACACCAAGGGTTCCGGGTTCGATCCCCGGGCAGTAATAACATTTTTGTGCATGAACATGTCTGTTTGTATTGGTCTGAGTGTTCTCTATGCATAATATGTATGTATTTACAAATATATATATATATATATATATATATATATATATATAATACATATTATATTATATATAATTCTGTTGATCCATTGTTTAGTATCCATATTACAGGCTAATGCTTAGTTAGGAGCTAAATGGCGCTTTCTGAATGTCTGCGGATATTTATTTATTCACAGTATTAAGTAATTTCATTGATCTTCAAAATTGTGTTGCTGAAATAATTTAAGGGAAATAAAGTAACTGTTAAAGTTTCGACACAAATTTTGATAAATATATTTCGTTGTAAACAATTTAAATTATTTAATATCTGATTAACACATTACATTACAATGTGTGTGTCAAATATTTATGATGTTAGTCCCGGCCGTTTTCGACCACAGCGACTGAAATACTGGAGCAGCTCATTAAAAGTTATATTTTTGACCAATTATTACTATTATTTATACAAACAATCAGCATGAAAAAAAATTAAGGCTATTTTCCTGCCCTCTGGTGCGCCTCTCTGGTGATTCGTGTAGCCAATTGTGCGTAAAGGTGCAAATATTATAAGAAACTGAAAAGAGTGACTATCGATTACACTGGCGGTTGTAGCGGTCATAGATTTAAATTATAAATGATACACGATTCAATTAGTAAATTCGATTACTGGAGTAAAAATATGTTGAGTTTCACTATGAAATGTTGTCCTTGAATTATATCGTAGTGCCTATTACTAATTTTAATTAAATTATATAACATACATGTGTGTACCTTATATATTCCACTATGGGAATTGGGGCAAGAAATTATGTTGCGTGCTCGTCAACCATACAATTTGAAAGGATGACCCATTTCATAATCATTCTAATAACTCTAACTGATAGTTTAGCTTGACCGTTATAAAAATATAGTCTTCGTAGTAAAAATATAAAACATTTAGTTGAAACTGAATATATTGATAAGAAGACAGAAAAAGAATATTAATGCTTCTATTTGATGTAATTATTTAAATCGTTAATGTGTATGGAAATTGGTTTATATCCTTGTTAACTGTAGTGTACATTATCATATTTCACAAATACGTTGCCTACTTGGTGGATCATAGTGATACTTGCTAAATGTAAAGTCTTATATACCTATGATTAAGAAAACGTTTTTTTATCCTCTATAGGTAGACATTTGACCGCCATCTCACCTGATGGTAAGTGATGATGCGGCCGAGGATGCATCATGCCTGCCTAGAAACAGCCTATTCACTGTTGCCTTAAAGACGGCCAGGTTGTAACGATCGGGGAACACATAAGGAGGCAAAGAGTTCCATTCCTTTGCGGTGCGCATTAGGAACGAGGCACCATAGCGGGCTGTCCGGATGTGTGGCATGTCTACCACGTCCCGATGGTGAAAAGGGGCTGGTGGAATTAACTCGTGTAATTCCTATAGCACACTCACCGAAATAGTCACCGAAGTATTCTTATTCTTAAAAAAGTACCTCATTATCATTTTCAGCTCATTAAACGTCCCCACCGAGGGGCACAAGCCTACCCGCACGCGGGTGTATAATCCTTAGTCGTACACGCGGGCTCAGTGTGGATTGGCCGACTTCACGCACAACTTTTGAATCTCTTCGCAAGCGTACCTACTAGATATATATAGAATTATATTAAATGAAGATGTAACACAGTAACGGGGCCGTGTTAATTTTACTCAATAATACAATGTATTATTCGTATATTAAAATATAATGTCTACATAAATTAATAGCAACAAAGCGAATGTTTGGATCGAGCAAAACTTAGTGTACGAGAACATAATATTTCAACACGATTTACTATGTTTACCGTTTATTAGGTCATGTGTTATAATTAGTGTGAGCGCTTTATGTGTGGACATATATGTTTATTGTTTGGCAAAAGATCTCTCATCATCGTCAGCCCAGCAGTGGGGACATACCACCGAGGGGCACGAGCCTACCCGTATAGGGTGTAGAGGCCTTAGTCGTCCACGCGGACCCAGTGCGGGTCGGACGACTTCACGCACAACATTTGAATCTCTTCGCAGGCGTAAGCAGGTTTCCTCACGCAGTTTTCCTTCACAGTAGTAGAGCGTCGGATAACGTACATATAAGTAATTTCGAAAATTCGAAAACACATTGGTACGTGGCGGGATTTGAACCTCAGCTCTCCCGGTAGGAGGGCAACAGCACACACCATTGAGCCACCGACGCTCTTATAAAGAAATACGTGTACTTTATTATTTTGTCTCCGTACTGTAGTGGGCACAGCGATCAGCTGCGTACCCCGGAGGTCGTGGTTTAGAACCACGCGGGGAAACGTCACTTTGTGACGACTATTAAATACTTTTGTCATTATTATATAGTAGGTAGTATCCTATTATTATTCTTAGTAGACGACCCATTTGGTGTTGCGGTTGAGAGGTCGACTGCAACACCAAGGGTTCCGGGTTCGAATCCCGGGCAGTACAAACATTTGTGTGCATGAACATGTCTGTTTGTAGTGTTCTGGGTGTTTTCTATGTATAATATGTATGTATTTACAAAAAAAATGTATTTAAGTATGTTTATCCGTTGTTTAGTACCCATAATACAGACTTCACGCTCAACTTGGGGCTAGATGGCGCTGTGTGAATGTCAGTGGATATTTAGTTATATAGTAAAAGTGAATAATGGACCAAGAGATCGTATTAATCAATGATCATTTCTCATCAAAGCATGAGTCAGCGCAGGGAATGCGGCCCGTGGAAAAAAGTTGCAAAAACCGACATCAGTACGGAACAGTATGTGTGCGCGACAGAGAGAGATGGACACGTTAGAGTGGGACGGATGACGTGTTGAATGAGTTGGATGTGCTATTGGTAGTTGTTATATAGTCCTTGTTGTATATATGATAATAATATTATACAACATATAGGTCTAAATAAAAAAACTTTTACCAGGCCGATTTTCTTTCCAAACATAAGATAGGCTACCAAGAAGAGACGAATTTTAGAAATTATATGTACGTTATCCGACGCTCTTGCGGTGAAGTAAAACAGCGTGAGGAAACCTGCGCACGCCTGCGAAGAGATTCAAAGGTTGGAAGTGGTCCAACCCGCACTGGGCCCGCGTGTACGACTAAGGCCTATACACCCTTATACGGGTAGGCTCGTGCTCCTCGGTGGGGACGTTTAATGAGCTGATGATGATGATGAGCCCAATGAGCATTTTTAAGACTTTCAAATCAAGTTACAGCAATGGCAGTTATTAGATTCATTCCGTTTGTACGTACGGTACTAGTGACGTCATCCTAGACGGTTATTACCCGTTCGAATCAACGTTTTTTACTCTCAGACACTTTAAAATATAAAACAGTTTTTACCTATCAAGCCATATTAAACTTTATTTCTTATGTAATAAAGTTCATGACTGTTTAACATCTGTTACTCTTGAATCGTAAAACATTTTCAACTTGACAACATAGGGGATAGAAGTGAAATTTAAGATTAAGAAGTTTGTATGGATTTTTGGAAGATTACTCAATTCTTCAATGAGAGATAACGTATTAACAATAAACAACCGTAATTAATTGTCATAAGATCATCACCATAGGCTAAATTATGATGATTCTCAAGTATGTAAGGGTCGGCATAATAATGTTTACAATACACCACAAATCCCGTTTGTAACCATACATCTATCTATCCATGTTAACCCTAACTGGGCCCGCGTGGTCGACTAAGGCCTCACTCTATACGGGTAGGCTCGTGCCCCTCGGTGGGGACGTTTAATGAGGTGATGATGATGAACCCCTTGCCAATGACGCCTTAGTGCGCCTGACACAATAGATTTTCTATTGTGTCAGGATTCCCGGCGTTTGATGGGTTAGATAACAGGATAAACAGTTGTTGCGCCATAGCTCCGATAAGATAGTCTTGCGAAACCTGCAGGATTAGTGTACTGTTTGAGGATCGACACCACGGTAATGGTGTCAATTTAGGCCACTGAGATAGCGTGTTATGGGCTGAGGTTGCGTAGTATCTGTATAAAACGTTGTTTACGGTATAGGGCTCGCTAAACTTTTAGGGCCGTTACGAACTTCGCACAAGACGATGTCCAGTTTACAAAATTCATACATTCTTGCACTTGCGACTATATTCAGAGTGGCTTTAAAGTTTGGCGAGACCTGTACAACGCGTGAGATTATAAACCAACGGGAGGTGATGTTAGAATGCAATCTACATACAGCGCATGATAACATTAGAATTAAAAAAATATTGTAAAATTTAAGTTATAGAGCAGCGTTATTGATAACTATAGTATATCAACTTACCTTAACTTTTTTTTTATTGTCTAATGGAATTATACCTAATATTTTTATCGAAGCAAGACCTGCCCCTAGGCCCTTTTAAAGCCAAATAGCATTTAATCTGATGAGGCTGAAACTGGCAGAAAATTGTAGCAGAAAAAACGCGATGGTCTAGGACGACAAAAGCCTTAGTAACAAAAAAAGCCTTTTTCCATTTATAACCTTTGACTGCAACGTGCAAATATTTCAAATAATTTAACATATTCTATAGAAAACAGGGACAAGTCCTTTTTCTTTCCTGGCCTTCGCATTTTTTCTGCTAGAATTTTCTGCCAGTTTCAGCCTCATTTTAATATGAATAAGTATTGTTGTATAAGCGATGATTTGTAACTATTTAATTCTACCTTTAGTTTTGAATTTAACTGTTTATGTTTATATTAAAGCTGATTCCCTTCGCGTCGCCGCATTGTCTCGCATAGAAAGTGCATTATTCGCACGACCATTGACATGGTCACATTAGTATTGTATGTTAATACAAATTACAAATTAAACCGTCATTTTTTGTCTCCCGACCGTAACGGCTGCGATGACTCATCCGTCGTCAATCAATCGTTGAAACACTTCTTATCGATCGGGTCATTGTCTTACTTCTTATATCTACCGCAATTATGACTAATGGCCCGAAGGTTTTCTCATCTGAGTATATACAGTCTTAAGTATCTGCGATTAATAAGAAAATACCACATCTAGTATGCAATGGCAAGGAAACTTTCAGATAATGGGCTTAGTGCTAAAACTTCGGCTATTCCAACAGAACGCCGAGATGAGAGTGACGAATCGCTGTACGAGTCCGCGGACTGCCACAGCGATGCCATTTCGGCCAGCGACGACGCTCTCCCACGATTCAGCAAAACGCCAACACTCAGTAAAGAGTCTCTAAAACTAGCTGTGACTGATGAAGAAGTTGACGTGACTAGAAACAAGAAAGGACACAGAAAGACCATGTCTTTATCGAACCCTCTTGAAATGGTGAAAAATTTAGGCGACGAATGGCTAGAATCTGCAAAGAGAGATTTAGAAAAGAATTCAGACAAGAAAAAGTCTAGAGAGAGTCTTTGGTGAAGAGGACAAAGATTCCATTTACGGTTCCAACATGAAATTGGATCAGATTAGAAGAAATAGTAAGAAAGAAGATAAAAGTGAATCGAACAGTAGAAAAAGCAGTACTACTGATGCTCCTAAAAGAAAAAGTAGTAAAGGTTCCTCAGTGAGCGCACTTAATCTGTTCAGAAGGAAAAAAACGCCTACTTCAATGAAACCTGTAGAAGTGTTATCAGAAGATGCAGTTGATAGAGTAACAATCAGTACAGAGGAAATTTTGAATTTTACAAAAATGTTTTTGGAAGGTGAGAAGCGGCATTCGTCTATCTGTACCGTTCTCAAACCTCCACAGGATACGGATTCTGACGACGAACCACCCACACCAAAAATACACCCAGATCACAGACGAAGGTTAAGCAGACAAACATCCAGAAGTAAAAGCAAAGTTAGGGGTAAAAGTCAAAGTCTTAAAGTTAACACTTTGAGAAAATCTCACAGCGGAACACTGAAGAAGGCGAAAAAGAAGAATGCGAAAACTCCTTCCATTGGCAGAAGTAGACAAGCTAGTATCGTGGAGCAAATTCCGATTCCTAAGAAGAAAAACTCAGATTCAATGAAACATAGCTCCTGGTTCAGCAGCTCTAAAGGTTAGTTTATTTTATTGCTTTATTAATTTATTTCAGAATATCAATCATTGCAATTTACGAGTGAAAATAAATACATTGACGTATTTTGAACCGACTTTATTTAGAAAGAAAATTGTACTTATTTTTTTTATTTATTAGCCATCTATTGCATGGAAGTAAATTTAAAATTGTTTACCATTCTATTTAATACGATTACAAAACCTTTTAAGTAGTTACTGAACAATTCCGATGACTTCATGTAGGTTGCTAATTGTGAAGTAAAAAACATAAACTAACGTGATTATTAAAATGACACATAAATACTGTAATTTTCTATAGAAGTATTCTTAACAATTACTTCATAAAACAAAGCTGACATCATCTTCACAAGAACAGATTCTTGTTTAGAGCTAGTTCCTATTTTCTTAAGTTTTTTTATAAACAAAATCATAATTTATTTCCCAGTATACATGAATAAACGGTGGTATATGATATTTAGTTAGTAAGCATGCATTTATAAAAACAATAATTAAAGCAATGACTACGTATCAAAACAAACCTTTTCATGAAATATCTTTTCGTAGTTGATATATTTTGGGCGCTCTAAATGAACATAATGTCTGACAGAAAGTTTAATCGGAATAATGTTCTGTTAGTTACTACAATATTCTTCAAATTGAACATATAAACAAGTAACGGAATCCAGGAAGTAATTCGTTTGCTGTTGCAACAAGACGAGGAAAATATTAGTGGTCATGAAATGTTTTCGAGGAAAGGTCGGTCTTAAATCGACACCAGCATTACGAAATGTTTGTCGATGCTAATGGTCCATATTTGTGTTAAATATATCGTCATACAAATAAAAATTCACTATCTTAAAAAAAAATAGGAAGCATTATTTAACTCTTACACCGCCGCAAAGGGGTTAAACTAACAGACACAATTGATTTTCTTTTGTTCCTGGAATAGTGTTTGGTGAAAGGTTAAGTGAAGGATTAATTAATCTTTTCTAGTAGATTTTGAACTACTAGTAATGAGGATTTGACAGTGGTGTGTACAGAGATTTTGAGTAGGGTGCAAAGTGAGTGACACTAATCGCAAAAAAGTAAATAAATTACTTTTTTGTCTAATTGGGTGCTGTTGATGACAGCAGATCGTGTATGGTTTCGAATCTGTAGAAGAAAATGAGCGAATAAGTAGGAATCATTTAATATGTTGGCGATTTCCGGGTTCTCTGGACGCACAGGGACATGTACATATGTGTGTGACATATGCACTGCTTATTTGCATAAATGGGGTGCACACCACTGGCTTTTGAAGTTACCCATCGTAAGTTTCTTAAAATAAATTATATAAAGAAAAGCTTGTATGATTCACTGCTAAAACTTTGTACTTTATTATAATTATTACTTTGATTATAAGCATTCGCAAATAACAAAATATCTAGCTCTTATTTCTTTATTTGTTTTTTTTTCTAATACTTTTTCGAGCATTGAATGTAAAATTTCTCTCATTACGTTTGTTTTGGAATACCCAATAAAATCGTGTTTTCTAAATGTTCGATACCTTCAGCGATATAAATTTTCATCGCGCCTGTCAATCTGTGTTCTTTATTGGATCACAGATAGATCGGGCACGCGTCTCTCCGGCCCCATGACCGAGATGTTTTCTCCGGTTTTTGCCATACGCATTACACATGTGCGTATGTCACGCAGTTTATAATTAGACGGATCAAACGGACAGGCCGCGGCGTGGGAGGCTAATGATCTTGCGTGATCTTATTTGGACGAAAGGTTTATGCCCTGATACTATACACACTTGGCCTACTCACCCAGTGACTCTAGCGAAGCACTTTGGTATCATTGTTTTTGCTTTTTACTCTGATTGAAATATGAATTGAAACAAATATTTTTTTTTGCAAACTTTTACGTAATGCAAATATTTTTTAATAAAAAAAAGATACAAGACCATTATATGTTGTGTAACGATGTCCAAAGACATTGGATTCACTATGCATATACACTGACCTGGATAAGTGTAATCGGACCCTGACGCTGATTTTTCAATTTTTCTTTTTCATGTTTCTATTTCGTTTTTTCTTGATTTTTCTGATCTTAAACTCAATGCATAGTCAATTATTCAAATTTAAAATCACTTAATAAATAACTACACTTTTGCTCATCTGTATGACACCGATGTTTCCATTACTATTAATTAAAATATCTGATACATACACCTATACCATACACCTATCAGATATATATAACATTTTGAAACTTTTTTCTGCAGTGCTTTAATTTTAATTTGATCAACTTGTAGTGATGCAATTTGTGCACTCTGCAGCTAATTTCGTTCGTTAATTTTGGTGATTTCACCACAATGCAAAAACTTTGGTTTGCCTGCCAGCGGCTGCCACCATATTTATTCTGGATGATGAACCAAATTGAGAACAAAAATTGATGTCACCATGTTCCTAAAAATAAAAATCTGAATATAGTGTCTAGTATTTTTTGATGATGTTAATGCTAGAATGAATACGTTAAATACGATGAGCCGAACTTAATCAGTATGCGCTCGCGCACGCTTAAACCGGAAACATATATTTATAGAGTTCGCTACCTTCTGCGCCGTGAATCATGCGAACGCTCTCATTGTCTCGGTTTGACTCCCGAGCGGCATTAATTTGGGAATGGCTAATTGGGAAGCGAGCGGTGTAGCTCGATTGATTGAGGTGGCCATGAAATTGCATCGATATCAAACCCAATGCGTGTTGACTGCATCGTTGGCATATTGATTTTTCATTGTATCTTTATGAAACTCTTGAAGATAATTGGGATGAAGAATTTTTTCCCTAATTTAACATTTTTTATCTCTCGTCATCGTGGTAACTAATAGACTGTTGATTTTCTATGTCGTTAAGAAATACAATGCTTGCTCTCAAAGATTTCAATATTTCGCATTCCAACGCTGGACAAAGGCTCACTATTAAAATGTTACAGTTATGCTGATCTCCGCTACTTTATCGAACGTTCGTTAGAAAGTTTTTGTATTTGTCGTCCTATTTTCTAAGTGGAAACAATAAATTTGTGTCCAATGCAATGCATCTACATAGCTTTTGCATTGTGTGAAATGAATTAATCTTTTTCTCTTATCTTAGAATTTGCACGACTTAGTTGTATTATTTTTGCATCTTGAATCATCAAACGCATTCTGAATTCTATTTTTATACTGAAACTAAATTTGGAACTGCTGATGAAAGCTTTGCATTCACAGCTAGATGTATATGTAAGCTTTATAACAATGTACCTATTAAACATTGTTTTGTGAACTGAGGTAATTTTTATTATTGGATCATAAGAAGTAATGTGTAGACACCAGGGCAAACTCGCGTATCTGGTTTGAAGGCTATCGCGGAATAACAATAGAAAATCTATTCGAGTTCCCGACTACTTCTTTTCCACTAGTTATTAACTCTGATTTTTCGTTCTTACCTTGATTGAGTATTTGATAATTTTCATGCCTGAGGTTTGTTTTCTTTTATTGAGGCACCAATGTGCTCCATATTTTTTCAAGTGTAATTTATCACTAAGTATGAATTAGCTAGTATTATTTCAAGATTTCTGTGTGAAGGCCTGTGCCGTGCTGTGATGATGATGATGATGATTTTGAGAATAATACATTCAGATCTGTTTTTTATTAACTACTTATGCCTATTATATACGGGTATCCTCTAAAGTTCCATAATTTAAATTGTTTCCTTTTTCCGAAGTCATACTCTTCAAATAATCGTAATGTCTTTAATTAATTATATATTTATAATGGACAACAAATGATAAAGCTGTCGTCCTTGATCCATCTGCAATATCCTCATGTACCATACACGAGTATCCCTTCGTGTTCCCAATTGATATGCGGGCCGACGGCGAATCGGCGGCGATGACGTCATGGCCCGAGTGCGCGCGCGCAACTCGTGAAGCGGGCTTGAGATGGATAGACTTGAGTTTTGAAATTCGTTTTGAATTTCCTTTAAACTAATTTCTCAGTATGAGGAGTAGCATCAGTAACAAGAATCGTTAATCCTTTGATTTGATGCGCTACGCTGATTTTTATGGTTACCATTTTACGATCCATAAAATGATTTCGTTGTACTAATACGTAATTATTGGTGCATATGTTACTAGATAAATTTGTCTGCTAGGAGTTAACTGATCCCTTATGATCTTTACATAATAGAAATCTATTATATCTGACGCCTGTATGTGTCAAATGTGTTCAACAAAGGGTTAATGATATTATAATATCTGAATCGTCCCCATTTTGCTTAGTTGCTTTCAACGGAAATGGAAGAAATCATAAAACTTTACCGAGTGATTCTTGGCTTCTTTAAATATGGGTTTTTGACGAAATCTTCCACTTTACTTTTCTTCTTGTTTATTACGGTAATTGAAATCTCGGGTCACCTACGATGAATATTTGTTGGAAAATTGAGTAAAATGTCACGATAATTGACGTGCTGTCTCTTTTGATTTGCACCTCCCGTATTATATAACATTTGTTTTGTGGACCCGAGAACAAAAATGAAAGCGAAACCGATGTTAATAAACGTGTGTTTTTCTTCGATTGTCTGTTAAAGTTTGTTGTTTAGTTCGGTTCATTGTCTTTAACTTTTTTTTGGCAAGGCTGAAGCAATTTGCTTGATTTCGGAATATCGACGTTGATTGAAGTTATTACAAACATTGTTTTCACTTTTTCGTGACGTAATCATGATGATGATTAAGGGCGTAGTTTTCCATTTTTCGTGAAGAGATTTATTCTTTTAAATGCCAGGTGCGATTCAGAAACGCCATGTTCATTGCTTTTACTGTGTTGTTCAAATTTTTTGGACGTTTTGGGGTGTTGTTTATGTTTCCAGATAGTTCAAATTAATCCTATTGAGGAGTCAAGTCGTGCCGATGCTACAATTTCCGTCTATGGTAGACGCATAACTTTGTCGAGTAGTAAACGTCACATCTGTATTTATAGGTGCTGTCCCTTCATTCTTACTTACTTGTAGAACTAAAACGTCTATTTCTATAAAAAGATTTTCGCCTTTTCAACATATTTCACCATTTTGGAGTATCAGACCTTAATTGACCTTAACCAGGTAACACAAACAACCTTTGGTCCGGCACAGAACAGCTTTGCATCACTTTTTAGCAGGATGAACCTTATCAAATAAGGGTTGGCCTGTAGCTCATTTTTCCAGGTACTAAATATTTTCCATCTAACGCGCAATATATTCAAGAATTTGTGAAGTCCAACGTTCAAATGCAACAATGTGGCTCTTTATCCGCACCAACAGATGCACTTTAGATGCGATATCAAAATAATCGATCCAAGGATATCGCTGGCGTCACTGGAGAACCATCTCGATGGTTAGCTCGTTTCCCTGTAAACAAACATACCGTTCATTCATTCGGTGTTTTAGAAATTTTCATTGAGCCGTTTCATTCATTACTACGCGGCGTGGTGCGGCCATGTTTACTTTATCGCTTGGGTTGTTATCGCTGGCTGCGGTAAATATCCGCGGAGTGCGAACTCGCTCTTGCTGAGTTTACCTGGGTGTTGTTTTTGTTGAATTATGTTTATTCGTTGTAGTTTAGTCATAATTTTCTATATAAACTTGGGGGCCTTGCTATGAAAGGCACGTTCGGTCCCGGCTGCAATTTTAGGATGGTAGTCGTTAACACAATCCGCATTGTGCTTGCCTGGTACGTTTCCCAATCACCTTATAGTGATGTGCGGAAATTGCGCTACGTCATCTAGTTTACAGTCATGTTTATGGTAGTTATAATACCTATGGTAATCGGGCTCCATATTTTGGGACCCCAATGATCGATTGAAGGACTCCACCTTTCCGTTTTTTTGGTTATACATAGTATACTGCCTTTATATTTTTTTCTTTAACACCCCTCGAGTATAACACCCCTCATTCCATTTTAAGGTAATGTACTGATTATTTTTATTTTTGTAATTGTTAAACACCTATGTGTTCATTCTTCTAAGTATACAGATAAATAATAATGTGTCGGACAGTGACAAAAGTCACGACGGCGCAGTGAGATCATCATTGTTTATGTCTTCGCAAACGTAACCCCATCTTGATTTGGGGTCTCACATCTCTAATATTGTATATTAATTTTCTTTGGATTTTTTAAAATGCTCAACAGGACCATATTAATGTGCATTATGCAGCTAATATTCTTGTAAATTTTTTATAGTTTACTTGAATGGTTATGCGACCGTATAAATAAGAGTCCGCTGTTCGTGTGTTTGTCATCAGGTTGTATTTCATGAATAGTATCTGCTAAATAGTCGGTTTCAGTCTGGTTTATCTAATAAAGACATCTTTTCCTCTCAGACCTCAGAACTCACTACAAAAAAAAGAAAAAGTGACATTTGTTTTAGTTTTCATTTCTTATATTTTATTGTCTAACTGTTCATTATACATTTAGATTGATAAATCGTTGCTTTTTGTTTTTAAACAAAATCTATATATTTACCTTTATGTTTTGCCTCTGTGATAGTGCTAAATATCCGTTTCCGAAGTGATTGGTCAAATGACTTTTTATTTCCTCCTTTTTGAGTGACCCCTTCAACCTATCGCAGCTTTCTGCTGGATATAAGTCTAAATGCTTAAAACTAGAATCATGTGAGAATATTGAAAATGAAACACATTGAATGTGGCACGTGGCTTTATTTGTGGTTCTCATGCTTTTATCAGTGTGGATGATGTCATTAAAATTAACATGACCGTTTGAGTACCGCAAAAACTACAAATAATTTTCCATTAATTAACCAGTGATGTTGAAATAATTTAGTTTACCTCTTTATGTCTAAATTGTGGGTGTGTATGGTAATGACATTAAATTGTATTGGTTGGTTCGTGTCGATGAAATATATTTTCAAATTGATCCAGTATTTTGGAAGATCTAAGGAATTCTAGAACGAGACTCAGCGTTGATCTTGACTGAAATCGAGTTCGAAAGGCATAGCGCTATATATGGCATCTCTTTTTATCTCTATTTAAAAAAAGACCAAGCAGTGTTGACGAAAAGGATTATTAACCCTTTGAACGCTGCGAATCCAAAAACAATAGAAAATCTATTGTGACGGGCAGTTTGAGTCATCATTAGCGGTCAGTGTGTTAATTTCCTACAACACGGCATCTGTCATGGTCAGGCGTATCACTCACCGCAGGTTAGCGAATTGACTGTCCTGTTCACTGAATGACATAAAAACACACAAACTTTCGCCTTCGTAATATTATTGTGATTAACGTCACTATCATTAAATAGAACATTGTATTGGATTGTCCTTGATGTGTATTTAGTTGTGGATGCCGACAGTTAACGATAAGCACAGGATGGTTCGCTTCCGCGGCGCCTATCAGCGAACGAGGATAATTTGGCTGGATCATGTTTTACAATGTCAAGTTTAAATCTAAAATTTAGTATTGTATAATATTGAAAAACTTATGTTTAATTAAGTCTAGACGCTTTAAAGCATTAGGTTAACTTGTTAAGGTAGAAGTTTGTCGGTGTGGATATATGGATTTAT
Organism: Leucinodes orbonalis; assembly: GCA_019425675.1. Lineage (NCBI taxonomy): Eukaryota > Metazoa > Arthropoda > Insecta > Lepidoptera > Crambidae > Leucinodes > Leucinodes orbonalis. The sequence goes on along the minus strand of PQWD01004851.1, from coordinate 103,401 downwards.
TAAACCTGTGTATACCGTTTATGAATTACTTTCTAGAATTCTAAATAACAAACTATCAATATGTAAAACCAATGACAGTAGTCTGTTTGTTAGGTACACAAAATGATGAATAAAAATGATAAATGATATTTTTAATGTTATAAGTGTCGAGGACGGTCAGGTTGTCACCTGATGGTAAGTGATATGCTTAACAGAGTGGCTTTAATGGAGACCAACAACTGATAGGCAGTTATCCCCCACCAATGCCGCACTGCGCCCGTCACCCCAGACAACAGATGTTAGATCTCTTATACCCGGTAATTTCATTAGCTACAGTGCCCTCATCCCGAAACACAGAAGTGTATAACACTCGTGTTTCAAGGGACGATAACTGGCACTGCAGTTGTACCTACCTGGACTATTCAGTATCAAGTCTACCACAGTAAATATAATTTGCCATTTCTATCGTGGAGTTGGAGATATGTCCAACAGTGGATTGCTAAGCATTTGTAAGCTGTATTGCGGGTTGGGGTTACTTTGTCAGGACTGTTACGTCATCCAAGCATTGTGAGTAGGTTACGTAAATTATTTAGTTAATTTTTGGAGGACATTCTATACACATGAAGAGAAACACTTTATTCTTTCAAGGAAATACAAAAAAAGACGCCCATCAATACGCTAGGTGCTTACTTCTACGAGCGATGTAACAGGTAGTCAATAAAGAAGCCAGGTAGTGTGTAACACTAAAAGGATATTTTTGTTTCCCATAGGAGAGCCGAGGAGGGAGGCTCGGCGGAGGAGCCGACGGCTCCCGATGTTGACCTGGACACCAGCGACGCCACCGCCAAGGACACACCCGACAAGGACAACAAGTAAGATTCAAATTCGAAATTCATTAATCAGTCTATACCTTAGGCCCGAGAAAGAATGGTTAGTTCAGAAGTTAAAGTCACTCATCAGGTAATGGAGCGAGGAGAATCAGAACCAATCTCTAAGTGTTAATTTTAATCCTTATGTCCACTGTTTGGCTGGTCGCCATTTTCAGTGAAATGTTACTAATTTCTATTAGGAAGACCCGGATTACTGGATATCACATAACTTTATATGCTTCACATAACTTTGCATTCCCATAAAATCCATTATCAATCTATAATAGCTCACTGCAGAGAGCTCTAAGCCGAGGTTCGCGTCTCACTCTGAGACACCTTTAGGATCGTTGCATTCATTTTTTGGGCTCGTCCATCTGGGCTCGCCAGTTGTCACCTACTGACAAAAGCGAAAAGTCATTCCTATACAAGGGCCAGGCCTATTCAATGATATACTGTATATATAAAGGTAGCTACGCCACCCATTCCTCAAAACGAACCGCCGAAGAGAGTACAGTTTGTACTCTTTTGTATAGGTAAATGTGTTTGAAATTCGAAATATGTGTATGTGTGCTGTCACTGCATTCGGAACACTTTTTTCGATCGTTTTGTGACCATATCACGAATTCATACTTTTTAAATAATTGGGCCTATTTAAAATATTTTATATTACAGTTGGCGAGCACCGCCATCTAGCGGTCGCGGCGTGAACCGCGCGGAGAGTTGTCGCGAGCGGGACGCGCCTCGTCGCGGCAAGCATCGGAACGCGTCTGACCCGAATCGACTCACCGCGCACAACAACCAGTGAGTGCTTGTTTTAATTACCCGTTCTCACACTAGATGGCGCTTTTAATTACTTTTTACTGTCTGTTTTTTTTGTAATAGGTTTACAACAGAATTTGAGTGCAATAACACGTACAATACGATTTGCGATACACAGAAGTGTAGGTACGGAATTTACAATAAGTAAAAAAATACGAAAAGAACATCCCATTAGGGACCACGTGAATAGATGAGAACTGAAATTTAAGGTTTATAAACAAGATTTTATGAAAAAAATGCTTTTAAGTCATGCACCTCAGAGGATTCTAATCCCTCCGAGTATTGCACCGATTAGCATCTTCATCTTTCAAAAAAAGTATTTTTTTTAATCTTTTTACTTTAGCTCTTTTTCATTGCCTTAATTGTCGCTACTGATGGACAGTTGTTCCTATTTAATATCCCGGTCATTTGCTATCCAATGAACAACGTATCGGTGATACTTCTGGTGTCTCCGTTGTTAATGGGCGATGATGATCACTTTCCATCAGGTGAATCTCTTGCTCGTTTGCTCCTTATAACCTTAAAACAAAATCTTAGTCTTAACTTTTCGTATGTACATAAAAGATTAAAAACATGGTTGATTTCATATTCTTAATGTTCTGCAAAACGTTTCTATTTACAGGATAAAAAACAGTTTCCCTAAATTAATGTTTGATCAAACCAGACAGGTGCCAATATAATAATTGATAACTTTAAAAAAAGTTTTTCGATATAAATACTCTTATATTAATGAAAATATAAATACAATACCAGAGTCCTTGTATAACTGCTAATTGCAAGAGACATAATGAATAGCGTTCCCCAACACAAAATTACTTACATATTTGTTCCAAAAATATAACAGACGGACGTTAATCTCGTTGTTTTTGTGCTTATTCTGAAACTGTCTCAACTTAATACAACGGAACCGAGTAGACATAGAAACAACCTATCTCCCGTATACTTAACGGTACACTTTGAACTTTCCCACCTTAATTTTAGCATTCAGTTTGGTTTGACAGTAAAATTTGATTGCATTCTATGGAGTTTGCGCAAACTATCGACTCTCTGTTCTATTGTTTAGACACTCGAATTAATTTTCATTATGTAAAATGAAGATTTAAGAGTCATCAATTTGGTGCGCGGTTTGTATAAGTCGACCATTTTATATAGGTCCTTCATCTCAATTAAGGTTTTATGCACAAGAGTTCTAAGTACAGTAGATGTGTTGGTAGTAACGATTTTCGTAAGCATTTGATTGCAACCTACGATTACGTTTAAGAAACCGTCATTTCTGGTTGTATTATTGACCAGTTTAACTGGAGCTTCCGTTATAATCAGTATTGATATGGAATATGGGTCCAGTGGTATTGGTTATATAGCCAGTCGTGTTTGAGCTCCCGTGTGTACACAATACGGGATGCAACGTAGGTCTAGCCACGTTGGTTATGAATCTGTCTATATTCGCTCGCTTGCACTGATTTCAGTTTTCAGTGCGACTTGGGACTCGATCGGGACCGCATTGCGTCCGGTTTTTTTCTTAGAAATATTAAGTTAGTGCCGAATGATTATGTACTTTATTTGGTGTGTTTTTAAGGGATAATTTTGTGTGGCTGTGTTTGTATTTTTGGTGGTATTTGTGAGGTTTTTAGGGTGTAAGAGGTAAACGTGTTTTGGGAAACGTGGAAGTGAGATATAAACTATCAGTTAAAATCTGTTGGTTTGATGTATTAGAATTAGGTTAACGGTCGGCTATATAACTACTACTGAATTAGTTTTGTATCGTAAAATAAAAATCAACCTTAAAATTAATAAAGGTCCAAGATTCCCCATTTTGTTCCGCACGTTTCCTTTTCCTTTTTAATATTTGCAACGCACTCGTAGCTCCTCCGGAATTTCTAATGTCCATGAGTAGATATATCACTTGCCATCAGGTGAGTCGTCTACTCGTGTGCCTATCACCGTTTAAATAATTAAAAAAACACATCTTTGTAGTAGTATCAACAACTATATGACTTAATTTACGGTACTGGCATTGTAAATATCTAGATGCTATACCATTCAAAGGTTGTGCGGGAAGTCGGCCAATCCGCACTGGGCCCGCGTGGACGAATAAGACCTAGTCACCCTGTACGGGTAGGCTCGTGCTCCTCGGTGGGGACGTTGAATGAGCTGATGACTTTGATTAAACCGTTTAATGAGCTGATGATGATGACATTTAATTTAGACTTTGATTAAACAGCAAGATTTATCGACAATATACTGTCATTGGAGAGGACTTAGGGCAGCGTCATGTGCATATGTGGTGCATACCTGCAGTCGTACATTGTGCATTGTTGTACGCCCATTGTCTGTTCACACACGCTTCTACTAGCACGTCATTATAGTATACTTTATTTCCCGAACGTCGAAGGGTTCCAATAAGTCTATTAGAGAATTCAATTAGACCAATAAAATCTGTATGGCATACAAAGTCGTCATCTTCTTCTTAGATGGCAAAAACATAAACTGAAAAAGCCCCAAAAACTAGCGCCGGTGACAGCGTTGTTGGCAACTATCATTAAATCCTGCTGACAACAGCTGTTGGAGCAAGCTGGACACGACATAAGGTGAACCATCGTTTGGGCGGCTCCACAAAGACAGTCTTAATGAAGACCACCCGAAAATCCCCATCTGGCCAAATTGCCCTCCGTCCTGTCATAGTTCGAAGCCTATTTAAAAACTCCCAGATTGGTCAAAACAGAAGTCTCCAGAGTAGTCTAGGCTTGTATTTAACGTTTATTTAAAAATTAGGTATCCCTCAAGTACTTCTTCACGATTCCTGACTTATAGAACCCTCCTTACTCCCCTCTATTCATTCCCCCTTTCAGCGAGACAAGAAAGGCTATACAGATAAGCGGGAATGAACAGCACGGGAAAAGCTTCCGACATCTAACAATGAAATCTTAAATGCCAGTTCGTTCAAATAATAGACGCTTGGAAAACTTATTTTTGTTTAATTCCATTAATTCCATTGGTTGTAAAGTAATAATCTGTTCACATGGACTACTATATTGAAATCAAAATAAAACACAATTGCAAACACTCAACCAATGAAAAGCAATGTTGATATAAAAAAGACTATATCTATTAAGTTCGACCAAATTACAAATCCATGTTCGTTTATGCACACACAAGTTAATACTGCTCGGTATGTATCGGTATGTATGGGTACAATTTTGAATCCATGGCCTAAGCCAGGACCACATGTAAAGTTTCGTTTACGGAATCCATAATTAATTTTCTGCATGGCCAAATGTAAATTGGACTTTTTACTGATTTACTCCAATTTGCATAAGGCCAACCAACCTTGGTGCCTCTTGGTGTTTTCTTTGAGGTGCTGTCAAAATGTACTTATAGGTAGTTTTATATTTTGATGCGTATATGAGTCGTTTAGTGGGTCTTTACTATGCCAAGCTTTCTCTCACTGATTTGTGATTCTTCATGAATATATTCTTCATTTTCTACAATATTCAATGTGGCAATATCAACGTCGATAGTGGAGCTGACGATGACATATGGGCATTCCTTCGCGCGGACGGAGTGCATCGTTTGGAAGCGTGCCAGGTATGCGCGGTGCAAGACGTGAGGTCTAGCGGGAATGACCAACCAATAGGGCATGAAGTTCCATTGATTTCTTATTAAGTCTTTCCGTATATTACAGCGAGGAAATGGAGGAACTCACTGAGGGAAGACCCGTTAGTTCTCTGCGATCTCTTTCAACCTGTTGTTTTCCACTGCTGGACATAAGTCTCCCCATATCTCCGTCCACCGCTTGCCTCATCCAGCCGCCACAAGTGACATTTCCCAATTCGTCGGGCCGGAGGGCGTCCTACGCTACGCTTGCCAAGACTTCGTCTCCTCTCCAAAAATCGTCAGCTCCAACGGATGTCGGTTTTGCGACATACGTCACCAGCCCACTGCCACTTTACCTTGTTCTTATGACTTATACAATCAGCTCATACGTCCCCACCGAGGGGCATGAGCCTACCCTTAAAGGTGTATGTGTACCGTAAGAGCTCTTATGACTTGCGTCATATAAATTGTATTTAGATTTTCTCTTCACCACGAAACTGTCGTCGTTCTAAAAAATTTAAGAGGGAAGCAAACCTGTCGCCTTTTTTCATTTCCGTCCGTCAAATATATATTCTCATAACTTGCGAATTCGATTTCCAAATGAGCATCTGGTTTTGTTATAAATAACTTGACTAATGTACGATTCGGTTTTAATTTTGATTTTGACCTGCATTTACTATACTAACAATATGGGCTTAGTTTGAAATAAACATCATCATCAGCTCATATGCCGTCCCCACCGAGGGGCGTAAGCCTATCCTTACGCGGGTGTATAGGCCTTGGTCGTCGAATTTGAATCTTTTCGTAGGCGTGTGCAGATTTCCTCGCGATGTTTTCCCTCACCGCAAGAGCATCGGATAAACGTATATATAATTTCGAAAATTCGAAAAGAAATTGGTATGCTGCAGGATTTGAACCTGTAACTTCCCGGTCAGAAGGCAACAGTCGTCTAATGAGTAACATTTTGTTTTTATTCTGAGAATTAGGTAGTTGTAAATTAGTTGTCGTCTGATTTAGAATGTGTTTGTGCAATATTCATGTTGTTTTCTTTATAGGCGCTGTCAACATTTACAGTTTAAAGAGTTGAAATGTGTTAACTGAGAAGTTTACTGGGATTTTTGTTTAGTTATTTGTAATGCTTTTTCCGAAAATGTGTCGTTTCTTATTTCTCTGATGGAGATCTTTGTGTGCTACAGATATTTTGTATTCTATGTCTAAATGTTTAATGATTTTGTGTTGGCGTGTCTTCAAAGTTTGAAATGGTCGATCCCACATCGATTGTATTTTTAAGAAGTAAATACCAGTATAATAATCGAAGTATATACTTAATCATATAATTTTGATGAATATTAATTTACTTATTGTAAGTAAACGTGCAAAAGATTGATAAGTGTATTGCTATTTCATGAAATAGGTCAATATTATAATATACTTGAAGTACATCAAAGAACCAGTTTTGGCTAAATTATAATATTATTAAGTACAAAAATATAATAAATCTAAAATCTAAGAAACCTACAAAACGTAAAAAAGGTGTCCCAGATCGCTGTCCCTAGTCTGTGACATAGTACCCATAAGGCTGGCAACATTCCCGCGTTGTATAGCCAAACTTAAACGTTGACCAAGAAAGGCACCTACTCGCCTGTCACCTGTATATTCGGCTATACGTTTTACTAAATCCCGATACACGATGGGCACATGGTCCCCACGGTCCAAACGTTTCCACAGCAAAAGTTTCAAATAATTTATTTATTATGACAAAAAGTAATGTCACGAACGATGTATATAAACGTTTACTTCTTGTTCTCATCCCTACGCCTGAAACACAGTTTATGTCTGGCACAGCACATACCTGACGCTCCTTAAAAGTATGAGTACATACTCGAAGGTTTACGACTAAGTACTTATTGGTGCTTCAGTTGGACATGACCCAATTCCGATTCATGACGATCACGTCATGCTAAGGGGAAGTTTCCATCGTGCTTTATAAGGAGTAGTATGTGCTATAAGATAGTATCTGGTAGGCCCACGGTTTTACACGCGGTAATAGTTATTCCTGCAGTAAAACGTAGCCGTTGTAATCCAGAGTGGTATTAATCCGTATTAATTATTTACTTAGCGTTTAGGACTCGATACTGAGTCGTCTAGGTACAACCGAAGTGCCAAATATCGGGTATAAGAGACCTTACATCTGTTGTCTCGGGTGACGGGCGCAGAGCAGTATTACCTAGCAAATAATTAATTATAATTGACGATTCAAAATTATCAGTAAATGATTCATTTGAATAATGAGATATTTTGAGTTTTCGTTTGAACATTAAACTAAGCCATGGTTTGCCAGTTGGCGTGGCGACACAATGTCCAAGTTATTTTTTCCGGTAGCCGTCTATCAAGCAGGGATCGCTATCGGCGACGGGGATTACGGGCGCGCACTAATTGACGGTGACGCTGACAACACTCGCATTTAACACCATCGATAAACTACATTTGGATGCGTGTTTTTCCATGGAATAATCTATCAAAAATATGAGCAACTGTTACTTGATGGTGCCAAATGAAAAGTATAATATATTTTAGGGCGGTCACTCCTTTTTTTTTGGTTTGAACTGACTACTGCTGTTGGCCGCAGATGGCTTTTACTGCTTCACCGGGCAATCGGGCGAGCGCAGATGGCTCTCAGCCTTAAGCGGTCACTCCATCGTCGCTATCATCATTATTACAGCCATTAGATTTCAACGCGGAACGACCCCAGCAATCGATATCTACGAGGATCTACCTCAACTGAGTACCTACAACAAGTTATAAGTTACCTTGCAGATAAATATTATAATATTTAGAATAACGAAAAGATTAATATACATACTTATAGAGTTTTGTATTGAAATATAAGTATTTATAAATAAAACTACCCAGAACAATGCAATTAGATATGTTCATGAACACAAATGTTTGTAGTGCACTGGGATCGAATTCGGATTGTTTTTTGTAGCAACCGACATTCTGATCACTACACCACATAGTTCGTCAACTAAATAAGTAGTGTTATGCACTTAGCGTGATTTTCTGGGGTCTTGAAAAATAAGTATGTCATTCATATAAAAAAATCCGTCCTAATTCTGGAATTGTCCTCTCAAGCTTTTAAACGGTTGTCGATTTGAAGAGGCCTTAACACTAGCGATAGACTTCAACAGGCTGTGAATGAAAAAATAATGTCCATTGGAGCGATGGCGTTTAGTTAAATTTAAGCTTTTGAGTCGGGATTTAGAGTTATGGTTCATTTTATTTGGCCCATAGCCGTTCTTCGGTGAGAGTGCCTGCTGATTAAAATTTTGTTAAAAATAGATTTATTAATAGTTGTAATATGGGATATTACGTGAGCAGATTTGGTACGAAAATGAAGTATTATCAAATTGAAATAAAGGGAACTCGTAATATTTAAATATAATATAGCTTCAGAAAGAGTGGTTAAGATGAAAGACCTACTACCGAAAGCTACAGGGTTGGATTGTAATTCTTCGCGATTGTTTAAGCGATTTCTGAAGACTTTAATAAAAATATTTAAACATTTCGTATTTCAACATAGATATAATTAAACCATCATAGTATTAAGGCTCTTAAATTACTCTAGTTTCAACTGTAAAAAAATATGTATAAAATAATAAATCGGATGTCAAATTAACAAATGCCGCACTTTCTCTTGCATCCCAAGATCATGTACCCAGCCCCGAAACGGAACCCGGGACCTTGGTCATCCGAACGGATGTCCAGTTCAATCATCGGCTAAGGTCGCGCTCTAATTATTGCACTTCGGAATCATTCAAGACCGACGCCATGTTTGCTTTTGTACAAATGAAAGATTGTATGACAAAAACATGTTTTCACAAAGATGTGATATATGAAAATCTTTTGAGAAATTTGTATTATGTCTATATTTCTGCAAGATATTTCAGAGCCTCTGTAAGCTGCAAATTAATATGATGACGTAACGATTTTCTGATTTTAATTTTTCAATCATTTTCATTTAAGAATTTACTTTACGAAATTTTAAGATTACTTAGCTTTTAGTACTAGTAAGTAAGTAAAATAGCCATATTTGTTATTCATATTGTCCATAATAATAATAATCAAACAGATTTTACCAGTTAAACTGACTAATCTCATTTACAAATAACATTTATTTTTGATATTTCGAGATTAGAGCTGCGCGGCGCGAAGGCGCGTTACCGCGAAATCAAATAGACGCGCAAATTGATTTTTCAAAATGGCCTTCCGTTGGTGCGTTTGACAGATGTCAGTGACACGCGCCGTGTTGACGCCTCGGCACGTGTCTACCAATCCGTCAGGATTATGTCATAGTATGACATTGCTCACACTGAACCCGTGGCAAAGAAATTTGTTGACAGTTTAGTAAACTCTTCTTTCAACCTATCGTAGTCTACTGCTGAACGTAGGTGGTCCTCAGTCTGCGCCAGATATCCCGGTCCTCCGCTTTTCTCATCCAGCCACCACCAGCGACCTTCCGCAAGTCATCGGTCCATCGGGCCGGAAGAAAACGCGTCCATTTTATTTAGGTGTGACTTTAACATAAAAATATAAAGGATATCTTCCCTTCCGTCTTGTTGTTGTAACATTCGTACAGTTTTTAAGCATCTGCTGGTTTGCCTAGCCATGCAATAATTAGACAAAGTATCTCTATGATTCAACTATAGCTATAGGAGTTATTTATAATTCACAATATGTAATTAACATTTTTTTTTATTAATAAAATTACATCTACAGGCTCATGGTCCGTACTCTTTTTAGTTTAAGATTATTTTGTAATTTAATTATTATAATATTATGTTAGTGTTCCGCGCATGGGGCAAAAGAATTGGTAAAAGGGGGAATGGGATAACAGAATTAATATAACTAAATATTTACATTAGGTAAAGTAGGGTGAATAATATAGAATAAAGGGAATAAATAACATCATAAATACTCTCTCTCTCTCTGTTTTAATGTAATTAACATTTACCACCCCCAAAAAATACCATCCCTTTAAAGATCGGCTGAAAAATTTTGAATGTGCGATTATGATGTACATTATCTGTTAAACACACTAACACATTATTTTGTTTAGTCATCACCTTTACAGTGATGAAAGTGATCACAACTCATGTCATCGCCGTGTTTCGAACAAGTCTGCTTTTATTTATGATGATCATCCGTTGACCTTCGTGCAGTGTTTCATTGACAGTATCAACGGGTTATTTCGGCCCTTTCTTTGTTTATATGTGTATGAAACGGTGTGTGTATGAAGTTTATTTATACAAGTTTACGTTTCGATGTTGGCCTTGCTCAAATGATTTTGAATATATTTTTTTGGGTATCATTAGCCTGGTTTAACATTTATGCGGGCTAAATATAGTAATGGCAGATTAGGTGTGTGTGTGTATTACAATGATGTAAAAAAGTATGAATTCGTGATATGCTCACAAAACAATCGAAAAAAAGTGTTCCGAATGCAGTAGTGACAGCACACATACACATATTTCGAATTTCGAACACATTTACCTAAACAAAAGAGTACAAACTGTACTCTTTTCGGCGGTTCGTGTTTGAGGCACGGATGGCGTATCTACCTTTATATATACAGAATATCATTGGTGGTATAGAAGTGAATTAAGTTGAAGGTCCACGTTTCATCCCCGCAATACTTAGATAAACAGTAAACTAACTGGATACACAATCACGAAGAAAATATCAATCAAAAATGTCAGAGCAGCTTGACACAAAGTTTTCTTATAAGTTATATATACGACATAAAATTATCCATTTAAATTTTGATCTGCACGCGTCATTAAAAGGGTTTTAAAAGAATTAAGTTTTACAAGTGCGTCGGTGGCTCAATGGTGTGTAGTGCTGCCCTCCTACCGGGAGGGCTGAGATTCAAATCCCGCCACGTACCAATATGTTTTCAAATTTTCGAAATTATATGCACGTTATCCGACGCTCGTACGGCCTTCACGCACGCCTATAAAGAGATTCAAAGGTTGCGTGTGAAGTCGTCCAATCCGCACTGGGCCCGCGTGGACGATTAAGGCCTAATCACCCTATACGGGTAGGCTCGTGCCCCTCGGTGGGGACGTTTAATGAGTTCATGATGAAGTTTAACAAAGTATAAACTTATTCCAAGTTTCCTGGCCAGTGGCGTGCACAGAGATTATGAGTAGGGTATGCAAAGTGAGTGACACTTATTGCAAAAACAATAAATAGTTAATAATTTTGTCAAATTGAGTGCTGTTGAAGAAAGCAGATCGCTTATGTTTTTAAAATCTGTAGAGGAAAATGGGCGAATAAGTTGGAATCATTGAAAATGTTGGCGATTTTCTGTGTTGTCTGGCGCACAGGGTATGCACTGCTTATTTGCATATATGGAGTGCACGCCGCTGCATCTGGGCATTGTGTGTAATATAGTATTAATTCTCCTTAACATAAGATTTCTGTTTCAAGAATTGTTTGTTCTTCACCGTTTGAACCGCAATCTGTTTCTTAAAGATTTACTATTGCCACAAACCGACAACCAGATTCCGCCCCCGCCGGCGGGGGCCATCGTCGCGTGTCCCTGTAGGTTCGCACAGTCCCTATTCGCGTAACCGGCATGTGCCGGGCCGCTTTTCTCCCCAAACCTCTGTTAGGCTTCCCCTCCCCTCCCGCAACACCCCTAAGCCGAGGTTCGAGTCCGTTCGGGGACGCCCGCGAGGCTCGTTGTGTAAATTTAAGGCTGAGAGCCATCTGCGCTCGCCACTTGCCCGGTGAAGCTGTAAAGGCCATCTGCGGCCAAAGACAGTAGTCAGTTCGAAAAAAAAAAAGATTTACTATCATGTCGTCTTTTCTTCAAAGTAGTCGAAGCATACGGACAAGAATACGTTATACCGGTGTATACTCGTAGGTGATTATGGTGTCGAGGCCGCGGGAGTGACCCGGGTTATGACCTACACTTGACCTTAATTGGCTCTTCGAAGGTATTGGGTTGGGCACCAAGACAGTAGTGTTAGTATATTTACGACCCATGTAGTGTAATGGTTGAGACGTTCGACACCTAGGGTACCGGGTTCGATCCCCGGGCAGTACAGACATTTGTGTGCATGACCATGTATGTTTGTTATGGTCTGCGTGTTTCTATGTATAGTATGTATTTAAAAAAAAATTTGTAATGAGTGTAGGACGCTCACCTGATGGTAAGTGATACGCCTGACCATGACATAGTGGCATTGAGGGAGACCAACAGCTGATAGTTATTATTCTTCGTCAATGCCGCACTGCGACCGACACCAGAGACAACAGATGTTAGGTCTCTTATACCCGGTAATTTCACTAGCTACAGTGCCCTCATCCCGAAACTTAAAAGTGTATAACACTCCTGTTCTACGGGACGATATCTGGCACTGCGGTGGTACCTACCTAGACGACTTAGTATCGAGTCTACTACCTAGTATAGAGTATATAAGTATGTTTACCTTAATGTACCTTAACTATAAGCTCCGCGCTTAATATGGGGCTAGATGGTGCTGTGTGAATGTCAGTGGCTATTTATTTATTATGACTGTATCAAAATCGCTATGCCATACGAAAAGCTAAAATTAAACCAAACCAAATAACTAGGCGTGTGCTGTGATCGGGCGCTGTGTGTTTGTTTGGTACGAATCTTTATTTATTTTCATTGCCGGCCATATGTTCGACGGAATCGAATTAATGAGGGCCATGGCTAACAAAAAATATGTTCTGTCTCGCATTTATCAATTAATCACTGATATAAGAATCAAATCTTAAGGGAAGGTTCCGATTAGGGGAGTCATGCGTTCTATCTCTCTTCAACCCATTGCACTCCACTGCTGGAACTATTTTGCACCAGCTATCCCGGTCCTCCGCTTTCCGCATCCAGCCTCCACCAGCGATCTTTCGCAAGTCGTCGTTCCATCGGGCCGGAGGGCCGGAGGCTTCGATTAGGAGTGGACATTATGATGTTATGCAAGTTTGTATTCAATATGAGCGAACCGCGAAAGCTTACGTTTCAAATTTTATGAACCCTTTGACCGCCAATGACGCCTGGAGACGCCAGACACAATAGATTTTCTTTTGTATCTGGATTCCCGGCGTTCAATGGGTTAATATACTTTGAAGTGCTTTGAGTCAGGATACGAGAGAGTAGGCGTTTTCTAGACAAGTTCGCTTCTTCTAAGATCACATTACTTCCACCCCGACAAACTATGTTGGAGTCCATTTTTTATGGGATAATGGGAAAGCGAGCAGACGGATTCCGGACTCATCTGATGGTAAATGATCCGTCGCCCACCAACACTTTCAATACCAGAGGGCAAAGAAATGCGTCACCAGTTTATTATTTATCAAAGGTCACCAGCATTTTTTTCCATTAGAATTAAACAAATAAAAAAGCTCTTATAAACCATCAACTAAATGTGGAAATATATTAGGTTTAAAATAGAAACTTTGATCATGAAATTAATCCATCAAGCTACAAGCTAACCAGCCATATTAAATTATCGTGTTTAACGCTAAAAGTGTTGACAATGAAATATAACTTAGCGTTTTCAAGGTACAGTCAGGTCCCGACCTCATGTGTTATGGAAAAAAATGCTAGACGGCAAAGTCCTTAATTACCCCGCGGAAAATCACCCGGCGCGCCCAGCAAACATGGGCGTCAGGGCGGGCGGGCCGGTCGGAGTGTCGGTGTTAGTGCACACATTGCTTAGGTATATGTCGATAATTTGCCCATATTGTGTTATGAATGAGTCGTCGGCTATTAGACTAAAGGTTCCGGGTTGGATCCTCGGGCAGTACAAACATTCGTGTGCATGAACATGTCTGTTTGTATTGGTCTGGGTATTTCCTATGTATTATAAATATTATAATATATATGTGTTTACAAAAAAAGTATATAACTTTATCCGATGTTCAGTATCTATACTACAAGCTTCACGCTTATTTTGGGCTAGATGGTACTGTGTGAATGTCAGTGGATATTTATTTATTTAAAAAATAAACGTACATCAAAAAAAGAGCGTACACTCTTTTAAAGGGCCGGCTACGCATTTATGGGACCTCAGGTATTGCAAATGTTCATGGGCGGCGATGTTACGTCAGGTCAACCGTATGCTTGTTTGCCTCTTGTTCGATAAATAATAAAAAAAATTAAGTTTACTTTGTCATAAAATACGCAGACGATCATATACAATATGTTCTATCTCATTCAAATTAGCTGCCTTTAACACCGGAAACAAGAAACTTTAGTACTATAGAACATATAGCACCTGAGCAGGGGTGGTCTAGAATCTAGCTCATAAAAACACCCATTGATACGTTCCCTTTCGTAAAGCGGACGACCAGTCGCGCGACCTGTGCCGCGTGAGGCAGTCGACGACCATAGACGTCGCGGGAATGTATTGAAATTATTATACTAGTGACAAATAAGTTTCATAGTTGAAATGTGGTGATTTGTAATAATTGTATTAATTGATACGTGTTAGTAAGTGTGTGTATTAAAAATTAACAGAGTATTTGAATCCAATGCAATGAAGTTTGGAAAAGTGTTAAAATTGAATTAAATTAATTATTTATTCAGTTGAATAATGAGTAAAGTACAGGTAGAAAGGCTTGTAATTTAAATTATACGGGTCTTATATTAAGAATTATAAAAAACTAGTCTGGTATCAGTGTGGCGACTTTTTCTGCAAGAATTTTTTTTGTCAACTTTAAATTTTACGAATTTTTTGTTTGTCATAAGTACATTTAAAAAAATCTTGATACGTAAATCGTAATTAACATTCTTTTGTTATTACTTATTGTGAAGATTATATTGTTCATAAAAAAAATACCTAAGAAAGAGTACATCTAAAGGGTTAATATTAAAATAGATTTTCCGGGATGTAAATAAATTTAAATGAGCAAAGTGTACATTTATTTGTCGTGAATTGCCGTGTGATATAATATTAGGTTCTATTCTATGCACATACGTTATTAACGAGCTAATTGAGAGAGGTTAATTTTTTAGCAATATTTTACTAAACACACTTCAACTTTTAAAATAACATAAAGCGGTTTAAGTTCAAGTCAGATTAATTAATATACACTCGAAAGTAAATAGAAAGTCGAGTACTACGCGTGTGTAGAGAAACCGAGATACTTATGAATATTTAAATAACAATAACATTTTTAATGTTTGTTATGAAGTACCCTTGTATGTAAATAGTAGAATCGGTAACTAAAATTTGGTGAGAAATTGTCGAGCTTCGTCTCAGTAGATACTGCTTTCTATATAAATAATTTGAACTGCCTTTTTGGTCTAGAGGTCTGAGATACGAGTTCAAATCGTTGCGTAATCCGAGGGCCACGGGTTCAATTCGTGGAGACCGCATAGTTGAAGTCACTGCGATTTTTCCCAGTTTGGTTTGGATCATCATCACCTCATTAAACTTCCCCACCGAGGCGCACGAGCCTACCCGTATAGGGTGCATAGGCCTAGTCGTCCACGCGGGCCCAGTGCGGATTGGCCGACTTCACGCACAACCTTTGAATCTCTTCGCAGGCATGCGAAGGTTTCCACACGATATTTTCCTTCACCGTAAGAGCGTCGGATAACGTACATACGATTTCGAAAATTCGAAAACACGTGGCGGTATTCGAACCTCAACCCTCCCGGTAGGAGGGCAACAGTTCACACCATTGGGCCACCGACGCTCTTGGTAAGGATATTGCAGGCTGAATCAGCTGATTGTCAGAAAAGAAAGATGCTTCCGTGCGTTCGTATGTCACGTGAAGCCGTCGGTGCCGGCTGCAACCTTAGGATGGTAGTCGTTAACACACACCAATTCGCATTGGGCCCGCGTGCTGGGTTACGACCCAATCTTCCCATAGCTATGTTGTGTGAGAAGGCTTGTGCAGTGAGACGTTATAGGCTGACGATGACGATGACAAAATTAATGTCTATAAATTGATGATTCAAAAATGTCTCTAAAAATAATTTTCTGTTTTGATAGAATCTCTGTATGTTATCGTGAATACTTACATATCTTACGTTAATTGAAATGATAATAATCTCTTAGTCTGATGTCCAATTAACTAAGAATTTAACTGCCTTGATAATATAATATATAATTAATAATATAAAGATGATTAACTTGCGTGATTGTCATTCGAACGCGCAAGCCGCTTCGCCATCTAACCCTAAAGTATTATCATAAATTCATAGTATATATCTCTCTCTTCAACCTATCGCAGCCCACTGCTGGTCATTGGTCTACCCCATTTTGCGCCAAATAGTGTATATGCAATTAACGAGCATTATATATGCAACAAAAGAGAACCTCAATTTAAATATACATAGATACAAAACGTAGGCCGACCCCCGACCAGATGGACGGATGATCTGGTTAAGGTGGCGGGTAGCAGATGGGTGTCGACTGCTAGGGATCGGTCCGCGTGGAAATCATTAGGGGAGGCCTTCGTTCAGAAGTTAAAAATTAAAATAGAACTTTGTATTATATAATTACGGAAAAGAGCGTTGTCTGCCACACAGGTTAATAACTTACTGCAGGCAGCATCGTTAAAATAATTTCTGTGTATAGGCATTTTTCTTAATACATAAATATATTTGATTTTATTTCATTCGTTCAGCAGTGGACATATTAGGCTGTTATGTTGATGATAAATACAAAACCCAAAATAGGTGAGTCCCATGTCCAGCTGTGGACTGCGATTAGTTGAGGTAAAACTAAATATGTAGAATACTGTTTCCAATAAAAATAAAACACTCCTGCGACCTTGGCGTAAAATTGCACCAATCCTTCGCGTCCAAGGTCACCTGGAAACAAATGGCCAAAGTGTTAAGTCGTCTTTTGTGCAAGTGTCAAGAATGTTTGCTAGATAGCATTGTATTTTTGTTGCTTTTAATGGTAATATTGGGATGTTTCTTCAGAAATATAATGAATTTGGTCTATTTAAAAACCTTACCATAAAACTTTTTTAACATATGCACTGTAAAGGTATTAACGCATTCAAGATAGGTTTTTAGAATACAATTGTCAGGAAATTGCTATGAAAACGTTTATATTACTATTTCTATAGTATAGGTGTTATTAACGTGCGTAGGTGTCGTTTGTCTTCGGCTAATACACAATGACTATTTGATGACCACTTTTTTGTTTTTAATAACATATTATCTATACATAAGTATTTGATAGTTTTCTTGTTATAGTTTATAATAATTTTCAAATCGCATTCTTGGTTACATTTTGACATCGATAAATAACATTATAATAGAATAGCAAACATTAGCTTTAACTGCAATATCGGCCGTCAAATCGTTAAAAGCGATCTCTTCTAGAGTACATCCCCAGAAGGAAATTAATGTACATCATCATCAGCTCACTAAACGTTTTCACCGAGGGGCACGAGCCTGCCCGTATACGGTGATTAGGCCTTAGCCGTCCACGCGGGCCCAGTACCGATTGGACGACTTCACACACAACCTTCGAATCTCTTCGCAGGCGTGCATGAAGGTTTCCTCACGATGTTTTCCTTTACCGTAAGAGCGTCGGTGGCTCAGTGGTGTGGACTGTCTGTCGCCTTCCTACCGGGAGGGCTGAGGTTCAAATTCCGACACGTACCAATGTATTTTCGAATGTTCGAAAATATATGTACGTTATCCGATGCTCTTACGGTAAAGGAAAACATCGTGAGGAAACCTTCATGCACGTCTGTGAAGAGATTCGAAGGTTGTGTGTGAAGTCGTCCAATCCGCACTGGGCCCGCGTGGACGACTAAGGCCTAATCACCCTATACGGGTAGGCTCGTGCCCCTCAGTGGGGACGTTTAATGAGCTGATGATGATGACATACATAACGTAATTATTGTACAACAATAATTTAATGTTTAATATTGAGCAATTGAGATTTGAGAGTGGACTATATAACGTAGTATTTATTTATAGGATAGATTCATTGATTTCAACATCTCTAATGTTGAAATCAATGAATCTATCTTTAATACGTAATTCTTAAAAGAAACTGATTGACCATTTTGCTGATTAATTCTGATGATCGTCGTTTCGAAGCTTGGGATTATCTTGGAGCATTTATTTTAATGTACTTTAAATGGGAGGCATTACCAATGATGTAAAACAGTACATATTCATGATATGCTCACAAAACAATCGAAAAAAGTGTTCCGAATGCAGCGACAGCACACTTACACATATTTCCAATGACGTACATTTACCTAAAAAAAGTGTACAAACTGTACCTCTTCAGCAGTTCGTTTTTGAGGCTCGGATGGCGTATCTACCTTTATATATACAGAATATCATTGTCCATTACTAGACCAAAGAGGCAGTTTCGAAGAAGTATACTCAAGTATAATACTTAACAGGATGAGATCATTAACCTTATTTGTAAATGTGACTTGTGTAATATATAAAGATTTTTGTATTCTCTTTTTGTATATACCAACAGTAAACAATCTTTCAAAAAAGCTTTCCGGAAATTGTATACGCGTTTGGTACAATTGCGGCCAGCGAGTTATGCACTGGTTACATTTCCTATGTAACATATATTGGCATAAACAACTGGATTCCCCATAAAATATAATTACACATAATACATACATATGTATGTATTATTCTTCCTATTGATAAATGATAATCTTTATTTGTATAAGGCATTTTTAACAAGCTGTCTTAGTCTTAAATGGAGTGATGACATTGGTAGAGACTTAAATGGTTTACATTATAGGGCATGAGTGACTTCCATGCCTGTCACATCTGAGACTAAAGTATACTATCCTATCGCTCGATTCTGTAGATTTATGAAAATGTTTTTGAAGCATGTCGTAAAGAAAATAGTTCATCTCAGTTCACCTGGTTAAGGTGGCGGGTAGCAGTTGACGATCGATCTATAGGGTCGGGGGTCCCATAGGGAAGGCCTTTGATCAGCAGTGGATATATTAGGCTGTAATGATGATGCAAGAAAGTAAGCCTACAAAGGATAAGTTATATTCATAATCAGCTCATTAAAATTATGTCACAACCGCGGTCCACGAGCTTACCCGTAAAGGGTGTATAGGCCGTAGTNGATTTTATAGTAATACTGTTAACATTCAAATATTATTTAGCATTGAGAAAAAGTGGAGATTCATATTATGTTTAGACTAAAGAAAAGATCATCCACTTATTGTGTATCGTATGTATGAATTCATTGATATATTGAGAAGAAGTAAATACTCAATTAGGCTTTAACTTCTGTTCCCCAAGGTTAACGCCGCAAGAACAAGCGTTTCCAATACCATTTTAGAAGATCGAACTGCCTGCTACAGGCTATAGCCTCCTTAAAATATATACTTAACCTTTAATATCAGGGCATTTTTGTAATGAAAGTGTAGATGTAAACTGTTTCTAACAATATGTTTACTAGATAATAGATATTTGCTACCTAAGATACCATCACATCATCAGCTCATTAAACGTCCCCACCGAGGAGCACGAGCCTACCCGTATAGGGTGATAAGGCCTTAGTCGTCCACGCGGGCCCAGTGCGGATTGGACGACTTCACACACAACCTTCGAATCTCTTCGCAGGCGTGCATGAAGGTTTCCTCACGATGTTTTCCTTCACCGTAAGAGCGTCGGATAACGTACATATATTTTCGAAAATTCGAAAACACATTGGTACGTGTCGGGATTTGAACCGCAGCCCTCCCGGTAGGAAGGCGACAGTCCACACCATTAAGCCACCGACGCTCCCATACCTAAATATACCTAAGATATAACACCATACTTTTATTGAAAGTATAACATTGTAACACATTTTTTTTACAAAATTTATATTAAATAGATGCCGGTTCTAATGTTACTGCTACTAATAAGATCAAATGGAAGTAGTTTTACAGTATAAATGGAATGTAATGAACAATAAAGAAGACTAGACAAGACTGACTGACTAGCTAACACATAACTGAACCAACATTTTAGGTTATGCTTTAAAATATAAAGGTTGAGGGATACCAAGTCAAGCAGTAGAATATAAGGTTCAATTAAAGTTTCCAAAGTCCCATTATAATTTTTAGAACTATGATTTGTCAGCCTTTTACGATACTGCACGGGCCTTTCAAATGGCCAATCGTGATTATAGAGATTCAGAGGAGATTCGGTAGTAGATGGTAGGTTAGACACGGTCACATTTCACGGGTAATTTTAGCGGGAATTAACGACTACGAAGAAGCGAGCTGTGCTCGAGGTCTCTCTTAGGGATAAGATATGAAATGATTTAATCTATTATCATTCATAGATACCAACAGGATTCAGACTCTTTTTTGTGCATCCCATGTAATATGGTACTCAACATTATATTTTTCGGTCACCAATCCGATGTTTGGACCTTGTAAAATTTGCTTAACTTGTAAGATCTATTGGACGCGCTAGCACTAGAGCTATAAGCACGTTTATTTTACGTCTTCTACATTCATTTCAACATCTTATTAGACTGATAACACTTCGACAAGCACAAAGCACCTCTTATACATGTTGCAAATAAAAAAAACTTTCATGTTATTGAATAGATTACGAACTGCAACCTGAACTCCCAAGGCGAGTTCTACCAATTAAAATTAATTAGATCCGACAAACTTATACTTGTTATGAGGGGAAATGTTACAAATGCGAATATAATTTAGCTTACTTTTTTCCTCATAGAAAATCTTTGAATTGCAATGTTATAATTGTATTATTATAAGAGACGAAGAATAATCTTATAAATTATCTTTTGCCCTTTACAGAAAGTAGGGATTGCTTTCGGAAAAATATACAATTATCAAACTCAATAAACTGATAAACGTACAAAAATACGGACGCTGACAACAAAATTGTGTCAAAGTATGGCCATTTTTTGTATAGAAAATTAAGATGTTTGGCTCGCAACTATCAACAGAGCTGAGAAGAAAACTAAAAAGAACATGGGCAAGTAAAATAGTGCAAAACCCGAAGTAATCAAAAGGAAATTAAACAGAAATTACTTTTCGTAGTTAAATAAACACTTCAAACACATATTTCTAGTCAAAACATTCAAATAACATAGTTACCAAAAATAACAGATAAAGAGCAGCTATCATTTCAGGGACGCTTCGTGACTCCGTCCGTATTTATTTATTCGTCCATGTTTAAAGAAAAACATTAATATACCTACTAAATTTTCTTTTTTCAAAATGACATAGACAGCCTTTGTTATTTTGAGGCATATTTTACTATTAATGAGCCTCTGTCCATATTTTTAGTCGTCCATGAATAAACCAATAATTTCGAAAGTAGTAACTGAAAACTATAATTTTAAAATAAACGTTGATTCGAACATAAATAAAACTCCAATGTTTTGCATTTAATCATTTTATGAACCAACTGTCATAAAATAAACTTCATGAAACATTAAATAGGTACATAAATAAATAAGTATTATAATTTAAAAACGTAATAAATTATACCAGATGGACGGATGTTCTGGTTAAGGTGACGGGTAGCAGATCGATGTCAACTGCTAGAGATCGCCCGCGTGGAAATCATTAGGGAGGCCTCCGTTCAGCAGTGGACATAATTAGGCTGTAATAATGATGATGATGAATCAATATTTTTTATCTTTTTAAAAGCTTTTATTTAGAATATTTCATTTCTAAATATTGACGTACATAGCCGTTTGACGCTACAGAAAGGAAGATTTATAACGTATTCATATTACTTAAAAAAACTAATGTTTGAAAAAGTTGGCCTCCAATCCTAGTGAAACCAAAAAACGTTTTGTTCCAAGTTACATGCAACACTTAATTGTGTGCAAGTTGCATTCCAGTTAACGACTTTCATAGTTGGTAAAGGAAGTTATTCATTGGAGAATATTTTGGAATTTTGTGAATTTTGAAGTCAACTTCCTTATATTGATTTCTTTAATAATTAGGCATAGGTACAGGGATGTAACCAAAATCTTGCAAACCTTCTGAATTAAAGCTTTTATATTTTTCTTCTTATAAAAATGTGATAATATAGCGTTCATAAAAATATATAAACTTATGTCATCTTATTATTATTTCTTTATATGGCATTTCATGTGTCGAATAATACACAAAGATTTCAAAGAACTCCTTGATTCATTTCCACAATGCAATTAAGACTTCCTAGGGTCCTATGACTCATGAAAGAATGACTATGACTATGACTCATGGATATCGACTAAACTAAAACTAAAAAATATATATAATTATATATAATATAATATATATATATATATATATATATAATATATATATGGCATTTCATGTGTCGAATAATACACAAAGATTTCAAAGAACTCCTTGATTTCATTTCCACAATGCAATTAAGACTTCCTAGGGTCCTATGACTCATGAAAGAATGACTATGACTATGACTCATGGGATATCGACTAAACTAAAACTAAATATATATATATATATAATAAATTTATTTATATAAATTTGCGTTACATTGAAATAAATGATGTTCATGTCCTTAAAGTAGGTAGTCATAATTTCTCATATAATGTTTACTCTTCAATCATATTTTTATCTATCCGGGCAATTCAGAATTCAATAATATAGGATACAGATTGTTAATAAAGTCACAGATTCATAGATCCTGTGGCTATATTGAGGTTTACTAACGAGACCAATAAGCTTATATTGAGCATCGACTGTTTGTGCAGGCAGGTATATTCCCTAGCAGCCGAGTTAATAGTAAATAAACATCTGGAATTTTCCGTTGGTGCGCGCAATCATGTATGCCATCGGTTCGCAACTAGTTTGTATCCAGCTATTTCCTAGAGGAAGTATTTTTTATGAATTGTGTACCTACAAAAATTATACTTATTTCGTTAAAGAACACACATTTGTTAGTAATATTCTATATTTGAAACTATTTAACGTGTCGGAAAAACATATACCTACCCCAAAAAATATTAAGTATATAAAAATATACTTAATATTTTTGGGTACGCGAATTGTGTACCTACAAAAATACTTATTTCGTTAAAGAACACATTTTGTTAGTAATATTCTATATTTGAAACTATTTAACGTGTCGGAAAATATATACCTACCCAAAAATATTAATATTTTTATAATCTCATCATTTTACACAAAAGTCAAATGTACCAGACTATGCCGGCTAGACAGAGCCCACGAGTCCTGCTGCATAAGCAGAACCAATGCGCCACCGAATTTGTCATCTACATGATAGCAGTATTCAAAATTTTATGATTTTGGATCTCGTACTGTTATATATATTTTAGGAATTTAAAATGGATTTAAAAAAAAATACAAACGCAAGCAGATTAACGGAATTTATTAAAATGAAAACAAATAAAAATTATCAAACTTAGATAGTAATTAATTAAATGCTAATAAAATTACAAATATCAAACACTGAAACTTACACATTAAGAGCTGATTTAGCAACAACAATCACAAATTATGAACAATTGGAAAGATCTCACCAAGCAGGGTAACCCTTACGTTCCAAGTCTATGAGCAAAAGGACTGCTACTAACAATCTACCGGTTTATATACCCTGCGTGGGATGTTGCCATACAAAAAATAATCGACAATCGAATAATAAACTTATCAACTAATACGGCCTATCTTGACGGTGCAACGTCCCGGTGCCAGTTCGGGTTTCTCTCGAAGGTTCAGCAACAGCGTCGTCCCAACATGAATGCGGAGTTTATCTCTCGGTCTGCATGCTGCTCTTGTTGTGCTGCATCGTCTGCATCATCACACGAATCATCTGAAATTATAAGTCTACTTAATAAAGCTGTTCATAGTCTCAAGTTGTCCTAACACTTTCGTACTTCATTCTTGCAAGGCCCTCAAACGTTCATCATACTTGTGAACAAGCTATGTAAAGTGAAACAATCAATTCTTTCATTTCATTCTGCCAGAAACTCCACATTAAGATATCGAACATCATGATAACGTATGGGTGCCAAAAACAACATCGAACAACAGACAATACGCCTCGACCACGCATGTCAGTGTTAAATCGTAAGACAGGGGGCTCCAATACCCGTGCCTCATCATCGACTGGTCATCATCATACGAACCAACGAAAAATGCTGCGCATGTGTCAGGGCACCATTCCCCTTTCCACAGTATATGTTGCGCCACAGTCGACTTTCCATAAGCTCCAGCCAACAGCTTCAGCTCATATCTTCCGTTCGGTAGCACACGTGCGATTCGATACGGGCCACGCATGCCGGAGTCCAATTTGCCAGTGGACTGCGCAACTTTGACGACAAACACGAAGTCGCCAATCTGGAACGTAGCAGGGGTCCACCGTTGGCGTACTCGTCTTGGCGCCTCTGGTGCCTTCGCAACATTTCCGTAGCTTGGTTGCGACATAGTTCGCACCATGCCTCGCGATTTGGCGCTTGTATTGGGACAGCGACAACGCGCACAAGCGAACATATGAGAGGAGCAGCAGCATTGATACCTGTCAACAGATTCAGAGCAGATGTTTATGTGATTTTATTTTTCGTCATATTCAGAACCAGTTACAGCTTCCAGAGAGAACTCTACCACTTTGCTTTCTTGTGGTTAGTTTCGATGCGTATCATGTTCAATACCATACGGAACATAATGCTCGACATGGTCGTTGGCATGGTGCATTCTCGGGGTTGGTCAGATTGTCAAATTCAGCAGACTAACATTCTCCCTCGATCACACAAGTAACTGCAGAGCACCGACAAGAGACCACACTAAGGAAGCCACGTTAGAGTTCATTAACATTCTGCTTAAAAATAGCACATAAAACAATTACTAAAACAAGAACAAATTTATAACAATTAGGATCTAGCGTGTTAACATAATTAGTATGCAAGATTCTTGGTTCTCCCTTTTATGACATACAAACTAAACACTGAGCTATATATCTTCTGAAGAAATGTCTTAGGTGAGGAAACGAGAAGTGCTTTAAAATTAAATCAGTAGAATCAATATGACAGTGTTCATCAAGAAAAATTCTTAAACGGTGTACTAAGTACTTGTAATACAAAATACCATTTTGGTTAACATAACGCCGAGCATTTTAGCTGACCATTTCATTTTGCAAAAGCTGTCAAGTTTCTGAATCAACAGTTTATGCAATTTGAGCCCAATAAAGTGGCCTTTTCATTTGATAACTCTGAACAGGAGGGTTGCTACTCATGTAATCGGCATAAGCCATCATTATACCTTTGCGATAAACAAGTTAAAATGTGAAATCTTGTAAATACACCGACCAGCGAGCAACACGGGTGAGTAGCTCTCTTTTTAGTAAGATGGGCAATACGTACGGTCTTCGATTCGTACTCCTGTATATACCGCCTAAAGTAGCCCACTAGACCAAGGAACTGGAGGAGGACTCTATTGACAGTTTCAGGGATTAGATCATTAGCTCGGCTTTACCTGACCCCGAACTACAATAATTCGTCCCAAAGTATTCTAGTTCCTGCTTAAAAATTTACCCTTGAAATTACGCACTCATTAATGTAAACAATACTTCACGGCAACAATCGTAAGCTAGTTAGGGACAACTAAAAGGTCTACCTCAACACTTATGTCACAAAATTCAATAATTAGCGTAACGTATGACGTAACAATTATTTCACTGTCACTAATTGCTTTGATACGTAAATAAATATGCTTAAGACAACAAGAAAAATACTGAAGGTAGTTTGCCGATATCAAAGATGCGCTACTATTAATTAGGACGTCTATAGCTTTACTTTGCACTAATGCTGCTAACGTAATGACACTATTTAGGTCAAACATACTAGGCTTACACTTTTCGAAGATCAGTGCGGGCTTTGGCAAAACATTTTTCCTCCGAGTGTCCTAGCTTCTTGCAGAAGGCACAGGGTTTATTTTTATCACTAGGTAATTTGTTATTTTCTGGACAATCTATAGCTTTGTGCCCGCGCTTGTTACATTTAAAACACGTATGATTAATCTGTTTAAACGCGGGCCGTTTATTGTTTTCATTCAAAGTGTTGAAATGTTTGTGTTTTAATAGCTTATTTGGCGGCGGCTTACTGTGAATCGATAAAAAGGAAACTATATCCGAAGTTGCAAGGTTCGCATTTGCAGCTGCGACACGCACTTGAGGGTCCGTAATGCCTCTTATTATAATCTGTACTATGAGCTCTTCACAGAGACCTTTTACTATTCGGAGCCGTAAAAGAGTTCGTCGTGCATATTCCGCGTAAGTAAGGTACTTATCAGACGTAGTTTGCATTGTATCAAATAGTATGGACGCATAATCTAACCGTTTAGGACACAAAGATATAAAATCATTTTTGAAGTTTGACCACGATCTGTCATTCGTTGACCATTCGTTTAACCATGCTTTTGCATCACCTTTTAGAAAACCTGACACGCGAGACAGACACTCCTTATCATCCCAATGGTTAAGCAACATCGCACGGTCTACTTCTTCAAACCAGACTTCGATGTCATGCAAGGCCGGGTCAAAATGAGAAATGTAGTAGGTTTGTGATTTAGTAGTCACGATCTTATTGAGAACATCAACAAAATTTTTCATGGAATCTATTTCGGAAACCGAAACCGAAATCTTGGAGTTATCGTTACACTCGTTCGAAACGGGGGTAGTTGAAGAAATGTTTTTATTTTCTAAATTACTTAAACGATTTGAAATTGCATTCAATGTTTCGTGTAAACCGTTATCACTGCACTGTACAAATTCGCGTGGGGAACGAGAATGATCGCGACGAATACGCAAAAGAGGACCCGAATGAGAACGCGAACGCGATTTTGTTTGTCGCGGACTGCGATACCGTTTGCGCAAACGACGTTTAGAGTGACGCGGACGTACATCATCACTAGGCACTGTTCTAGATGGGGATCGAGAGCGCGAACGTCTCGGCGGTGTTCCAATATCCCTAGCGCGCGGCATTGTTACAAAATGTGATTGCACTAAACCAGCTCCTTAATTACAAACAGAATGAAAAAAAAATAGGTCAGGATGAAGTTAGGTCAGATCCCACTTCTGATTTTAGGAATTTAAAATGGATTTGATAAAAAAAATACAAACGCAAGCAGATTAACGGAATTTATTAAATATGAAAACAAATAAAAATTATCAAACTTAGATAGTAATTAATTAAATGCTAATAAAATTACAAATATCAAACACTGAAACTTTACACAAATTATTAAGAGCTGATTTAGCAACAACAATCACAAATTATGAACAATTGGAAAGATCTCACCAAGCAGGGTAACTCCTTACGGTTCCAAGTCTACGAGCAAAAAGGACTGCTACTAACAATCTACCGGTTTATATACCCTGCGTGGTGGGATGTTGCCATACAAAAAATAATCGACAATCGAATAATAAACTTATCAACTAATAATATATATATCTAGTATAGATATTTCCTTAGGAAGTCAGTAGTAAATGCTGAGTAAGCGTCTGGGCCAATTCCATAGCGCGCAGGCTCTGACGAGCCAACAGTGTATTCGTAACAATCTCTTAACCACTTGTCTTCAATTTTAAAATATTGTTACGAGCTGGGGGTTCAGGATAAATTATTGCCAATCACGAAAATAACACACACTTTATTAAACACTACAAATTCAAATTCAAAATTCTTTATTCAAATTAGGCTTACAAAAAGCACTTATGAACGTCAAAAAATATAATAAAAAACAATTAAAAATACTAAACTAAAAATATGAATTTTGATGCTTTGAAAAAAAAGCGCTTCAGTGGATTGGCCTGTTGAGAAAGAAGCACCCAAGAAAACTCAACAGTGTAGCCTTTTTAAAACAATTACTTAATGTAACAATATATCGTAAACACTGAAATAGCTGAGCA
This sequence comes from Leucinodes orbonalis, assembly GCA_019425675.1. Taxonomy (NCBI): domain Eukaryota; kingdom Metazoa; phylum Arthropoda; class Insecta; order Lepidoptera; family Crambidae; genus Leucinodes; species Leucinodes orbonalis. The sequence continues at coordinate 75,222 of PQWD01004851.1, read as the reverse complement.
ATTTAAGACCAAGGATTTTTATCACATAAATATTCGTCAATAGTGTAGTACCCTTTTTTAGAAAGGTGGTTTTTTATTCTAGCTTTAAACATGTGTAAAGGTAACTCGACAATATTCTGCGGTACCTTATTGAAAAACTTTATACATCTTCCTATAAAAGATTTACCTACTTTATGTAGTCTCAAGTCCGGAACAGCAAGTTTGTTTCTATTCCTAGTATTAAATTTGTGTGAGTCACAATTTTTTTAAAGGTATGTTAGTATAACGGACGTAAATTAAATTTTCATAAATAATTGTGATGCTACAGTCATTATATTTATTTCTTTAAAAAGTTCCTTAAGAGAGTCACGGGGTCTAAGGTTGTAGATAAAACGAATAGCTCTTTTTTGTAGTACAAATATTGTATTAATGTCGGCAGCTGAGCCCCACAACAGTAGACCATATGACATGACACTATGAAAATAACTGAAATAAACCAATCTTGCTGTTTCTACATCTGTCAAGAGCCTTATCTTCCTAACAGCATAAGCTGCCGAGCTAAGTCTACCAGCCAGTGATTCAATGTGAGGCCCCATTGTAACTTTGAATCTAAAGTTATACCAAGAAATGCAGTGGAGTTTACAAGTTCCACTTGATCATTATTCAGAGTTATGTTGGTCTCGACCTGCATAGTGAATTTTATACATTTAGTTTTTTTTGCATTAAGTAAAAGATTATTAGCAGTAAACCAATGCATTACTTGAGACAGAGCTCTATTTACATCGTCAAAAGTCTCCTTACGTCTGTTTACATTAAAAATCAATGACGTATCATCAGCAAATAGAACTATATCCGAAAGACTTTTACAATAGTAAGGGAGGTCATTTATATATATTAGAAATAAAGAGGGCCTAAAATTGAACCCTGGGGCACTCCATGCGCAAAAGGGCACCATGCGACTTTGTGCCATTAATACAGACTTTTTGAACTCTTTCAGAGAGGTAAGATTCTACAAGACTCAATGAGCATTCTGATACACCGTAATGTCTCAACTTTAATAAGTTTTTATGGCCGACGCAGTCAAAAGCCTTAGACAAATCGCAAAAAACTCCTATTGCATCATGTTTGTCCTCCCAGGCATCAAAAATATGCTTAATAAGTGCAATCCCAGCATCAGTAGTATTTTTATTTTTTGTGAAGCCAAACTGTTTTTCATGTAATAATTTGTTAACGTTAAAATGTGATAGCAACTGATTGAATATAATTTCTCAAATATTTTACTTAATGCAGGTAAAATAGATACAGGCCTAAAGTTAGATGGATCACTTTTATCACCGGATTTAAATAATGGTATTAATTTACTGTACTACTACAAATAACACACAACACTAATTACACTTACACTCTCACTAATAAATCAATTAACGCACGCACTAAAATCCGTAATTAACACTGCACACTATAACACAACACTTTCCGCACACACACGTAATAATCACTCGTTAACTCTTCACACTTATATCACACTCGACGATCCTTAGATATCGCTATATCACTCGCTTCTTCCTTCTAGTCGTAGGTATTTCGCTCTTGAGTAGAACACAAGACTCCCGCGCATACATCGGCCCGCCTTATATACCTGTCCGCCCGCTAAGCTCGAAGCGTCGACGTTATTCTACATAGTTCGCGAAATATCTAGAACATACTAGACTTTTTGCTATTTAACAATTCGCATGTCATATTCTATGGTCACATATTAGCCGCCATATTTAATGTCATTTTAATTACGTCAATTCGTAACAATATAATTCTTTATAATATTAATTCTTAATAAATTCGTGGTCAATAAAATTCTTTTAAAAAATCCAAATCTATTGCGTCGGATAACAGTACGCTGAATACCAGCACCACAATAATAACACATACTATATTAACTAGTTCCTCCTACTGGCATCAGGAACATTTGTCCATTTGTTTCACTTTCCAACTCAACTTCATTCATTCATCATAGACCATCAAAAGTGCATTATCAACTTTCACAGCTATGAATACGCACCCTTATGTACGTGCTATGAACTAGAATGGATTTGTTTGTCCGGGTCAGGGTGAAGAACTCTCGCGTGAGCAACTACGTAGCGTGGCGAGCTGCAGCACCGTGGATCTACGAACATGTGGAGGAAGCCTACGATATAGCTTAAATATTAGTCAGTTGATTTCCACTTAGAATTAGGAAAAATATTCATCAATAAATACAAACGCGGAACTTTTTTTGCAAAATTATATCAATTTTGCATTTATGATCCTTAAGTGTTTAACCTACAAACGAAAATCTGGTCAACTAATTTTAAATAATAAAAAAACGGAATCAATAAAAGTCAGCAAATGTTTTAAGAAGTTTTAAGATACGTCTTGATAGTGAAAGGTTGTTCCCAGTTTTGCCATAATCTCCATACTTGACTTGGGTTGGAGGTAGCAGTATCTATAAACAACTAGGCTAAGAGAGAGCGTGTTTTACGTTCTTTAGTAATGCCTAAGCTCCTCATGCGCAAGTGCAATTCACTTGCAATGTTCAAATAGTGGTCCAATACCACATTAATTTAATGAACCGATAGATTTAGAACCGCTAGATGGCGCTGTGTGTAAAAGTATCGGCTCAAATAATTCTATAATTTTAATTACATGTGAAACATAAAAATTGTATAGTAGGTAACTCAATTCATCAATAAATTCATGCGTTATTAAGTTATCGACTGCCAACACAGATACAAAAGACAATAATATTTGTCTGACGTCTGCACTCGGCATGCAACGGACGCAAACATCAGGCATTTATTAAATAATTCTAACAAACTACACGTTTTACCTTACCAGAGAGGTATTTTTATTTGCAAGCATTGATTCTCTATTCTTGAGTTTTTGGATAAGTTCTTTCCGCATGTTCGTGTTGCAAATTACAACGCTTAACGCCTTTACACCAACATCAATCTTCGAGAAATCTTTTATCCGATGATCCGCACACAAGTTCGCAATAATCGAAGTATTAGGGAAAATCCCAAATTAATTGAATATCTTGGTAAATATATATTGAATTACGTACATACGGCACTCAATAAAGTAGTTAATAAAACGCTTTGTCGTTCCTGTAAGTACGACAAGTATTAAATCTATGCATAATTTGATTTAAAAACATAGGAAGCATTTAAATGGGTTTCACAATTAAGTCATCCCGTTTCCCAAATAATCCTAAAATATTAAATTTTTTTTATTATTATAATTTTAAATACTTCAGTTTCTTTCATCAATCTCGAGCATCTTGAGGTTTAATTATTCATGACCTTTTTGAAGGGCTTCCCATTGAGAAGGCGTTCACTCAAGACTTCCGCTGCCATTTTATTAATTTCTCTACCAAATTTAACTTTCAATATCTTAACGTTATCATAAATTATTATATAACAATTTCATTGCAGATCAAATAGATATTCCCTTTAGTAATGACTGGAAAAAAAATATGTTAAGGAAAAAAATATATAAAGTTGTAAAAACAACAATTTTTAAATATAATAAACCGATACAAAATGAGTTGATTGGGATTATGGCAATAAATACTCTTTACTTTCTAAGTTCCAAGTCCCACAAATTACTGGACGGGCTATAACAGTAGTAATTCCATTTAAACTAATTAAATACGACAACCCCTTTTTTAGGGAGAATCCTACATTGGATACTGGCCGTTCTGGGAGAGACAGCACAGCTATATCAGACTATTACCGACTAAACCCCTTATTTTCTATGCGCCTCGTCTTAACGCTGACTGTGGGTACGCGCTGAGCGCAATCAACCGTCCAGTCAGTTGACGATGTCCGCGCGGTTGACACGATCCCTTACCTCATTTGGAAAGAAACCTTCAGTTGGATGGGGAAGTCCATAAACCCATGGACCATTCCCTATTTCACTCCTATTTAAAAAATATATTTACTATTGTACTCCAAAGTAAGTTTCGCAGAACTTCGACTAGTACTTACTAAACAAGGATAAGTAGATATTTAAAAAGTGACATTCTAAAGCTCATCAAAACAAGTCTCCTAAGGATTCGTAGCTTCGTTGTAAGACTTTATAAAAGCCTTCGTTATTATAGATAGCGGATATCCGCAAGATCGGCGTCTAGCCGACTAATTTACCGATTTAAACAATACTCTGTTGTCGCATTTAATGTGACCATTCTATGAATTTAAAGGATTAGCAGAGGCTTACTACGAGTAAAATTGGTTTCATTATGAAAATTTTAAGTGTTATTCTGATTTAATATGTGTGTATTATATTATGTATTTATATTTATCGTTGCATTGCAACACAGAATCATGGGGAGTTTTTTATGTTACAAAGTGTATAGGATAGTCAAGAGAGCGCTCACCTGATGGTAAGTGATACGTCTGACCATGACAGAGTGGCATTGAAGGAGACCAATAAGTGATAAAAATAAATATTCTCCATCAATGCCGCACTGCACCTGTCACCTAAGGCAATAGATGTTAGGTCTCTTACCCGGTAATTTTACTAGCTACAGTTCCTCATCCCGAAACACAAAAGTGCATAACACTCCTATTTCACGGGACGATATTTTGCACTGTGGTGTACCTACCTACCTACTCAGAAGATAGGGCCGTTAACTGCCCAATGTGCATTGATGGTGTCATTGACTAGCATCCAATATATGATTGGAATTCAAGATAGTTCTGATCTCATAGGTTTGCCAACGAGCAAATGTTTACTTGGTGGTTATCTAATGACGATTTTCTATGAGGCTGTTGCTATGTTTGAGCTAGTCCATACATACCGAAGCATGGCTTGCCCATACTTATATTTCTGCCGCCCTATAATTCGAAACACATCAACCCTGGAACGGTTGATTTAGAGCTTTAAACGCGAAGTGATACAGTATTAAAATCCTATCTCTCTGTCTTTTCAATGTAACCGTATGGCTTTTTAGATATTAAACAAAAAAAAGTAACAAATAATTCAACAAACTTAAAACTGATCCTACCAAACTTTTAGCTAAAATTGCGACAAATTAAGTTATTTTAAATAATATGACTATATTTGTATGCAATATATTTTTAGTGAAGAGGCGTTATTTGAGTTTGCGTGATGAAGTTTAGGCTACATCGTCACTTTCGATCAGGTGAGATGATAGTGCAGTGCGGTGCAGTGAAACGCACAAAAATTTTCTAGTAAAAAAAAACAACACGCTTGCAAATTTATAAAATAAGTTATAAACGCAATTTGTTCTTCTTTTTATATAGTTTAATCATAATTGTCGATCGATTTGCAATGAACTAGTTTAGCTTTTACGTAATTAAAATAATTTAGAAATAGAGATAAAACATTAGTTTCACTCTGTTGCAATCAAAAAGTTTAATTGAGTACTAAAAAGCAAGTAAGTACTGTTAGTCATAAATATTTGAATGTTTAAATTGTCTAATGTATTTACGTAAACATGTTCTAACATTTAAGTGTCGCCAATCTTTGATTTAAAGACATTGTTAAAAGTTGGTCTTTAAGCTTCCGGTTAGTATTAGGTTTTCGTAGATTTAATGAAATTACTGTATTATAATATTAAACTGAGTTGTCAAATGGCTTAAAATCTTTTATAACAATTGTATCGAAATGTAAAAATCTCAATATAACATTTATTCAAACGGAAGTGGTGCAGTGGCGCCACCTTTATAAATACTTTTGTTGATTATTTAGTAAAGTTATAATGTTGACTTCCGATAAGAGAGTATAACTACTGATTGTAAGCATGCAGTTCATGAATCATCCATTTTTATCCGGTGACGTCGTTAAGGCCATCTGCGGCCAACAACAAAATCAATTAAAAAAAAACAGTTAATGAATTCTCTTGTAAAGTGTGAAAGAATAAAAATTTCTTGTGGAAAGTGTTTTACTGTTTTTATACATACTATCAGTACTTAAGTACTACTAATACCCAATTGGTACTTGAAACTTATAGTAAGTATTTGAAATATACATTTTAAAAAGTCTCAGATTGCTTTTGAACATAATGAAGATAACGATTATGCTTTGTATCATAAAGATGTCGGTGACCTCTAAAGCAGCTTGACAACTCAAACCCTTCAGTGGCCGATACTAAGGGACTAGCCATGTTCCATCGTTGCGGCTTAAGTAGGCATTTCATCAGTTCGTTGGCCTACTTAGCCAGGTGTAGGCATTTGAAAATGTACCAATGTATACTATGATACAGTATGGTGATGGTATGATAGATAGTAATTAGTCCGGGGATTTAGAGAGAGATAAGAAAAATATATAAGAACAGAGTTAAATCCTTGAAAGTATGGTATATACTTTATAAAATAAATGCTGATGAAATTGTATCTTTAGGACCCTTGTGAGGCAATAACTTCTCTTCGGTAAAATTCTAGTGTAATACTTGGCATTATTCCATTTGCTCCGATTACTCTTGGCACTCAACGGTACTTAAATATATTGAACGTCAACGAAGTTTTAAATTTATTATGTGGTTGTTATAGTTTAGTTAAGATGAGTCCATTTTTATATAGGTACTGTGCTTTGATTTATGTAAAGCGCAGGCATAAACTTCTATCATTAGAGGCAAAACTTAACAATAATGATCGCCTTTCCTTAAACAGCTTTGATACACGAACCTCACTGTTGTCGAAATCATTAAAACTTAAGGTCAAATTCAACCACAGCCGCCATCTGCATCTTGAAGATGTTCTTGTTTGAACACAATGCACGCTGGCAAAGCTGAGGTGTCTATTAGTTATCTCAAAGGAATGCGTCGTGTGCTCGGAAATAATTGCCGCACAAATGAATGTGGTTGACATATCTTTGGAAGTTGCGCTATACCGCTGTCGGCGTAACTTTGGTTCACAAAGCGATTGTGTGGAGTTACGAACCGATTGTTTTGAATGCAATAACAATTCAAGAAACTATAACTCGATAACTTGCTTTGGTACCTCAATTTCAGGTAATTCTCACGCCACATATATTATGCTTTTAGTAAAGAATATCTCTGTAGGGTAGAAAATTAGTGAAATTAGATGATGAATTTACCTTTTTTTACTTCGGAATACACACCATGTATGAAGTTCAAAGTCTTATCTCTGGATCACTAAAAAATACATTTAGGCATCAGTAGTAATATCAGAAAACTCAATCCAGTTGATAATTTGAGATGTGAAATTTATAGGTCAAAGAATGCAGTTATTGCTGGCCCACCCTTTACCCGTAACACAGATTTTCTAAATGCATAAATGTTAGCGCGGCTCAAATAAAATCTATGAGAGAGAAAATCTTAGTTCATTTTTATTTAATTGATCTTAATCATCATCATTAGCCTACAACGTCCCACTTTAGAGTACAGGCCTTCTCTCAGAGCATTTCCGTAACCTAAAACGCGGGCCCCATGCTTTAGTAAGTGTTAACTATTATCATCTAGATTGTAGACTGGACCAACGAATTAACATGCCTTTGGAAGGACATAATCATCTATTCATTCATTCATTACACAGTTGCGTTGGAAGATATGTTTAAGCTGCTCGATTGGAAAGGACTTGGCATCAACGTTAATGGCGAGTTCATCACTCACCTTCGATTTGCCGATGATATAGTAGTCATGGCAGAATCCATGGAGGATTTAAGCACTATGCTCGAAACCCTAGACGGAGCTTCTCAACAGGTGGGTCTTAAAATGAACATGGACAAGACGAAAGTCATGTCTAATGCCCATGTCGTACCTATACCGATATCAGTTGGAAGTTCTGTCCTCGAAGTTGTAGACGAATATGTGTACCTGGGACAGGTAGTCCAAATGGGTAGGTCCAACTTCGAGAAGGAGGTTTCTCGTCGAATCCAATTAGGATGGGCAGCGTTCGGGAAGTTAAGGAAGATCATTTCGTCCAAAATACCTCAGTGTCTCAAGACGAAGGTCTTTGACCAGTGTGTGTTGCCAGTTATGACATACGGAAGCGAAACGTGGTCGCTCACTAAGGGCCTCTTGAATAGACTCAAGGTTGCTCAGCGTGCTATGGAGAGTGCTATGTTAGTTGTCTCCCTACGCGATAAAAACCGAAACGATGATATCCGTAGGAGAACTAGGGTGACCGACATAGCCCAGAGGATTAGCAAGTTGAAGTGGCAGTGGGCAGGGCACATAGTGCGTAGAACCGATGGCTGATGGGGCGGAAAGGTTCTCGAGTGGCGTCCACGTAACGGAAAGCGAAACATAGGCCGACCCCAACCAGATGGACTGATGATCTGGTTAAGGTGGCGGGTAGCAGATGGATGTCAACTGCAAGGGATCGGTCCGCGTGGAAATCATTAGGGGAGGCCTTCGTTCAGCAGTGGATATAATTAGGCTGTAATGATGATGATGAATCATCTATTCTTTCAGAAAATTATCAATCATTTTCGATCAGGCTGAATTAACACCTGCGCTGTCCTAAGGAACGAGAAAATATACGGACAAAGTTCTCCCCTGCTAAACGTAAGTCTCCCCTAACAATTGAGCTATCCCAATGATTTACTATTATATTCATAATATTGCATGAAAATTCAAATTCCCCAATGAATAAGATGTGTGAGATGTACATTAGTGCTACAGTTTCGGCTCAACCGATCTAATCATATTCAAAACAAATTTAATTTTGTACCATCGCCCTTTAAAAGTCCTTTATATTAAAAGTGTGCCTATTCACAAATTCCAATTGTATTTATAAAAAGAATATTATTCCTTAATAATATCTTATATTTCACAGTCTGATGTGTCAGCATTTATTTGATAAGTTGAAACGTTTAACTTGATGGAATAAATGCTCCTGTTTTGTGAAATTTCTATACATTTCATTATAATTTGGCACTGGTGAAGATAAAAAAAGGGGTATAAGCCATGTATATAGGGAGCACTCATGCTGAGCATTTTAATGTTAATTGTTAAAGCTCTTCACTTGCTCAAGATATACCTATGATACCTATTAGTGACTTATTGTTATCATAATTTCTTTTAATATATAAATTAATAGAGCTATCTAGCTTGGCTACGCAATAGTGAGTGATACTTTTGCCCATGGGAGTTAAATAAATAAATATCCACTGATATTCACACAACGCAATCTAACCCCAATTTAAGCATGAAGCCTGTAGTATGCGTTACTAAACAACGTAACCAACGGATAAACATACTTATATATTTTTTGTAAATACATACATATTATACATAGAAAACACCCAGATCATTACAAACAGACATGTTCATGCACACAATGTTTGTACTGCGCGGGGATCGAACTCGGAACCCTTGGTGTTGCAGCCGACGTCTTAACCGCATACCAAATGGTTCGTCAAAAGTTTAATTGTGAAGAAAATCAATCACTTTAATAATAATAATATATTTTTTAAGCTCACAAATACAAATACGCAGCCCGCTACCTAAGATTACAGCCCATCATGTTATAAAGTTCCATTGGTGGCACAAGCACAGATTCAAAAGTTGTGCAAATACCTAACAGTACACTGTGATCAGAGCATCGGTGGCTCATTGGTGTGGACTATTGCCTTCCGATCTGGAGGTTACAGGTTCAAATCCTGCCATGTACCAATGTCTTTTCTTAATTCGAAATTATATGTACGTTTATTTGACGCTTATACGCTCAGTGTTGCCACCTTAGCCCTTTTGAAGCTAGATCCACATATCTCTATTAAAAGAGTAATCTTTTTCGATATGCTAACAACAACAAACCTTTTTTTTAGACGCTATAAAAAAACGGCTTTATGACATGATCATTTCAGAATTTTTAGAACAGAAAATCTTTTCCTATAATCTAACCTACATCTGCGCATGCCTGAGAATAGATTCCAAAGTTGTGCGTGAATTCAACCAATCCAAACTGGTCCGCTTGGACGACAAATGCCTATACACCTTTACCTTTTCCCTCTGTGGAGACATATAATTAGCTAATGATGATGATAATGTGATCCCAGATTCATCATAACTGATAGTAAGCTAATAGTTACCGCTTACCACCACTTAGATTGTATTATCGGCTCCTTCGTTATACACGATTTTATACGATTTTTGAAGCACAAAGAATACGGAGAATACGGAGTGGCCGTATTATTTCTATCCTAAATATATATTTTTTGTGGTTTAAAGTACTTTTTCACTCAAAATATTTTCAATGTCAGGATTTTCTGAAAATGTTGCACAAGGTAACGGCGTCAACTGGTAAAGTATTGTTCATTCTATGTAAGCCACGTGCGAGGTTTTATTATAACACTGTAATGATGCCGGAGTTCTCTCCTGACGTTCAATTTCTCTGTAATGAAATTTACGATGCCCAACCGATACGGAAGCTACAGTGAAAGAAAAAATTTGAAGACTCAATTATGAAAATTGTCGGTGAAAACACAGTGAATTTCTGAAACGATTCATCCAATATCAAACTCAGATACTGTTCGAAATATAGTGAAATGTTTTTATTACTCTGGTTTTTATGGATTCTTTCAATCTTATTGTAAGCATCTACTTAGTTACATACATAAATAGCTCGAGCCATTAAATGTTTAATATACAACCTTTTGACGACCCTTTTGGTGTAGCGATTGAGACGTTGACTGCAACACAAGGGTTCCGGGTTCGATCCCCGGGCAATTCAAACATTAAGTATGTTTATCCGTTGTTAAGTACCATAAGATGGCGCTATGTGAATGTCAGATATATGTACACTTAGGTATATTATTTCACTCTTTTACCACTAATGTTATAATAGAATTAGATCCAATTTCTCGCGTCTGCACTTAAGTCTTTTTCCTTCTGTCTCTTTAATCTATAATATCATCTCTTGTTTCGGCGCAAATATCCGGTCCTCCGCTTTTCTCATGTCTCCAAGAGCGACCTTTTGCAAGTCATCGGTGGGATTTTTTCTGCTAAACTGTAAATAACACAATTTTTCAATTATCACACTTCTGCGTGATAACCTAACTTCATCATCAACTCATTAAGCGTCCCGCCGAGGGGCACGAGCCTACCGTATAGGGTGATTAGGCCTCAGTCGTCCACGCGGGCCCAGTGTGGATTGGACGACTTCACACACAACTTCGAATCTCTTCGCAGGGTGCATGAAGCTTTCCTCACGATGTTTTCCTTCATCGTAAGAGCGTCGGATAACGTACATATAAGTACGTGTCGGGATTTGAACTCAGCCTCCCGGTAGGAAGGCGACAGTCCACACCGTTGAGCTCTAAATAATTATGTATTAACTTAAGTAACGAAGTATTGATACTGTACTTAAGAAAAAAACTTGCATATGGGCTATGTATTTAGCTATTTATTTAAATAGCTATGTTTCACGAATAAGACAGTTTGTTAGAAGTGAAAAACAACACTGCGTTATGTTTCGATAAGAGAATGAGTTTACCAGAGGACAAAACTGCCAATTTTATTCCATATTTATTATCCTACTTCCTTTTCAAAAGTCGGCAACCCACTCTTTACTCTATGGATGTTACGAGTGTCACACTGAAAACGGCCTGGAATTTTGACACGAGTCTTAATCCTCCGGTTGTGGTGTGAGTTTATCCACATTAATTAAATTAACCTTAAACTAACTGATTTAATTCGTTGTCTAATATCATTGCAATTAAAGTAATTTTCGCCGACGTTAGAATAATATTATTAGCCCTTTATAACCTTATTCATTAGACAGCGTCGGTGACTTAACTGTCGCCTTCCGATCGGGGGGGGGGGGGGCAGGTTCAAATCCGCCACGTACGAATGTGTTTTTTAAATTTTCTAAATTATATGTACGTTATCCGACGCTCTTACCATGAAGGAGTGAGTTAACCTGCGCACGCCTGCGAAGGCATTCAAAGGTTATGCGGCCAATCCGCACAAGGCCCGCGTGGACGACTAAGGCTTATACTCCTTTAAGGCAGGCTCGTGCACTCGTTTGGGACGTATAAGCTGAGACAATGATTTTCTTTAATATATAAATATGCAATAATTACTCCTAATCACGATAAAAACTGTAACAATAAACTTACCTTTATATATCCCTTGATTATTGGATACTAATAATGTTTTCGCTCTGGGACATTTTAAGAAAAATACTACCATTATTCTGAAATATAGCGGCCTAAATTAAGTTTAACTTATTAAATTTGTTTGATCTCACTAAATTGGATCATTTCTACGCAAATATTCCCAGACTTTGTGCTTCGTCTTACTTAGACAGTTTATCATAATTAAGTTAAGGATTGACAGGTCCATAGTAAAGTTCGATTTTGAACGAGTATCTAGGTGACTTCTGATGTCAAACCTGCGTAACTGTTGCATGATTAGTACATGGTAATGTCAGACGATATATATTATATTCATCAACCAGTTGTTGTTTAACACTGCAATCGGTTAGGTTATGTACTCAAGGCTATTCTCAAAATAGTGGCACCCTGTTTGATGAGTTTCAGTATGCATTTGACAGTTTTTATTATAATTATTCAAGCATATGTACTTTACGAGACATTTTTTTACACGAGCTAAGTAGTAAGAAATATTGAAGAGTGTTGTATTTTCATGAAAATAAAATTGTAACATCGTATAACATTAATTTATTTTAAGACAAGCAATACTAGAGCTTACTATATGAGAAAAGTTGCATTACAGTTACACGGTACCCCACTGTTTTTTTCCTCTATTGAAAAATAATTCCTTAAACTAGAATTGTGACTGAAAATGAAGTCTGTGAAACGAAACGAATAATTATTAAATCGTAGAAACGATAAGCAAAATATTTTACGGTGATGTATTAAAGAACAAAATGATTAATCAATGATATGAGGTTCAAGTCAAGTTTTTTCACAATACGCTTAATATTAGTCTATATTATTATGTCATGAGGACAGATAGAGAGAAATTTGTCTATTAACATACCTCTACTTGTTTTTTAAAGGAAAACTGTACCTTTACAAACGTTATGTTTGTAAAGTTTATTTCTACTAGAAAATTAATTCCTTTAAAATTTACTTTCTACAAGAAATAGAAAAAAGGTTAGTTTCTCATATAATGAATTGATATAAACATTACTCTTATATAAAAGGAATAAATCAAGATATGAAATAATCATTTCTTAAAACCATTATTTATTATAACAGCAAAATCGCCACCTTCAAAAACTCCGAACCAAAGCGATGCTCCAAATGCACCACAAAAACCTTGGCTCTAAAAGAATACCCTGCGGCACTCCACTGAAACGAGGCCACAGTCGAAAAAATACTTTGTGAAACCTTTAAGTAGTGCCAGCTTATAAACTACGGGTACAGTCATTAGCTACTCTGTGTCAAACGGATGGAAAATCATTTATTTTTTAATTTAGTATGCATAATGCTGAAACTGTTCTCTGTTCGCTTTGTTTGCAGTTATTACAGAAACTGATGTTTTAATTGCTTGAAATAACAAAAGCTTTCAACCCATTTAGGGTTGAACCCGCTGTGAGTTTGTAGGTTCACAACGCCTTGCATAATTTTACATCTTTAGGTAACATTGATTCGCGCAGACGATACCGAATGTTGAAAATAACCTCCAACTATTATGTCACTTGATCTACTTCTTCATTCATCATAAAAGAGGCAAGTGCAACATATTGTAAAAAAAAATACTAGTAACTCAATGTATATAACTAGGTGGTAACTAACGATTACCATCCATCCGTAAAAATGAGATTTAATAATTGGAAGTACTAAACTTCCAATTATTAAATCTCATTTTAAGTAGCTACAAGATAAATTTGTATGTACGACACAGTTTGATGTATGCAGTGATTATCGAATCAATATTTGTTTTAAGACACCTTTGTCAAACTTTGAAAAAAAGTAGTTTTTTTTTTAATTTTAATTGTGTACGTTTGCTATTGTGCTTCGAAACCCTCAGCGAAACATTACATTGTGCCATTTTTTGGGTTTGCTTAGGACATTGCAGGCTAATTCACCCGATTGACCGAAAATAAAGGTAATGACGGCTTAACTTTATTTTACCGGGTATAATCTTAGAATGGTAGTTGTTGACACCTACTAATCCGCATTGGGCTCGCATGGTGGGTTATGGCTTTATCTCTCCATAGCTATTGTATGCGGGAAGGCCTGTGCCCTGTAGAGGGTCGTTATAGACTGATGATGATGAATCAATTTGGAAGATCTCAAATTACTTTTAGCTTTCCATGTAAGCGCTTGCACCACAACACAGCAGTTCTTTGTTAGACGCCTTTTGTAGTTCCAGGCATTATAGTTTCGGGGAATTCATCCAAAGGCCTATTCACAAGGGATTGTGAAACGAACTATTCCACATAGGATAAATAGGCGTGACCCTTCTATTTTCTTCATTTCGCGTGTCCTAAATTCCAGGTTCTACCAAGCTTTCTTCAAATAAATCGATATCGACAAACATTTTTTTGTCTTCTACACTAAAATATAAAACAAAATATTGCATAATTTACTGTACTATAACTATAATTAAACAAGTAGCTGGAAAACATCCTACAGTACAATATCCAAAGTCATCTGACATGCATGATCAGGTAGCATTCATTAAATGACATATTATGAGTACTTCTAATAAAACCAAGAAACTAGTTTTGTTTTGTAACATAAAACGACTGAAGTTCAGTATAGGATATTGTCCAGTGAAATAGCAGTGTTATGAAACTATTGGCTTTACTATTATACATGCTGTCGACATGCTGTATTTCTATACTGGGACAAAGGGCGTGAAAGGGCGTTATTTATTGGAAAGGACCATACACAATGAACGTGCTGTTCCTTGCGTATTAACGGATTTCAGAACCTTCTTAGTAAAGGCTTGAGTTCAAAAAGCGCCATTATAGAAACGCTTACACATCATCTATTTTCTTTTAGAACAATATACAAAGTAGCCATCTACAAATTATACATCTCAATAAAGATTAATTTAATGCAAACTGAGTTCAGTACCCAACTACACTAAAACTGTATTGTACTGGCAGACAATCCATTAGTAGTTTAAAACATTTAATATAGTTCAAGAAACAGAACTTAGCTATTAAAAACTGTAGTTAGTAGACCAAGATCATATCAATTTCACATTCCATGACACATAATATACTGGTTGAAATAACTGTGCGATATGTTTAAAGCAAAGGAAGTATAAGGGACTGACCCACGAACATCAAAGCCGGATTACTCAGTCCAGTATGCCGCCTTATCTCGTCTGCGAGTGCAATCATAGCGGCTGGCGTATATACAAATGTGGAGGGTAATATCCGTATCGTCCCTTCTTAATTTAGGATTGTCAAAAAAGGCGCGTTTTGTGCAGAATTTATTGTCGAGAATATATTTCATAACAAGGAAGATAATTTAAAAACAAGAAAAGTAACGGAGCTCACCAAAAGCAGACAAGTCAATTAAACACCTCTCCATCCAAGCTCCAACAGGAAATCAGATACAATTTACTGCAATAAATGTATCCAGTAACCATCTTAGGAAACATAGGACCGATTTCGAAAGATTAACATATTAATGTTCGATGTCATTTTGATTAAATGGTTATGCTAGCACATGCACGTAATCGCATCCTACATCACAACAGACTCCCTTTATTAAATCGTATTAACAGACTTTTTAAAATCTAAGCACACAGTTTGTTGAAATGTACTTTTATGTAGGTTTAGGTAGAAAATTCAATAGTAGTTAACTTAAATTTAAGATCAATTATTATGATTTATGATGCAATAGTATGTCTGCTCACATAGGTACGATTTATCGAATTGAAACTAACTCATCAACATTTTTCAATTTTTAAAAATATATCAAATTATTCAGCCCAATTTTGTGTTAAATGCCGATAACAATGGCTATTTGCATTTTAAAAACGTTGTACTAAAATAAGTGATTGGCTCCGTTAACATCACAGAGGGTTACGATTTCATTTTAAATGCTCCACAAAATTGCTAGAGTCGAACAAAATGAAAAAGATTTTTCGACGGACCAGGTTTTGTTCTCAGTTTTGGTCAAAAATTGCTTTTAAAATGTGGGGTTGAATTTGAGTTAGGTATTTTTAAATATTTTAAAATACACAAAATACCAAGTCTTATGAATTATTGAAAATAGAAAAATATGTCATATTACGATTTGATGATTATTTCTATACGTTAACATAAGTTAATAAAAACATTACATACAGTTCGTAATTGATTTATTTTCCATTTCATTCCCGCCTTCTTGATATGTTTTAGTCGGCCTTTAGCCAAATTAGTATTGACTATAGGTTATATTAATTGTGTTAAATTGATATATACATACGTCTGTCAGCGACCCAACATTTATAGCATGTATTGTTTTCAACTCATTGTGTTTGTGCGCTCTAGTCAGCGAAGCCGCAGTTCAGCATCTGAGCGAGATAAGGGAGTATTATATTATGCTCAAAGTAATAGTTGTGTATATAACAAGTAATTTAATATTGACGGTTTATATAATAACATAAAATCTAGATCATATAATACACACAGAAATAAAACGTTGTTCCACTAATGTCTTTCCGTTTGTATAACCTTCCGTTTTCCTGAGCGTATTATTTTAAGTATATGTTTTATTTGTATTCAGTAGTGGATAAATGAATCGATAAATAAAAATCAAAGCATTTTATAATACTAACATACGAAATATTGCTATAGTATTTTGGGCCAATTGAATAAATCAAATCAAAAAGTATATTGTTTTATTTCGATTATTTTGTAAAGCCGCTTTTCTTATCGAATCTTTACCAGCAGCAAATATGCAAGACGTCGACCGATTATCTTAATAATCATTGGAAATTGACGTTTAAGTATCTAAGTTGACACTCTTTCAATATCTTTTTCCCAAAAATATGATATATTTAGCAATAAAAGCAGTTTCATCGGGAAAATGATAGAATTTTTTATATTAAAATAAATGAATTAGCAGATAAATATAAAGTAATGATAACTATGCTGCTTAACAATGCGCAATAAATTATGTTATTTTATAATTATCTACAATATATATTTTAAATAGACTTTCTGCGAACAGTTTTGACTGTTCAAACAACAGTTTTGACTGTTGTGTGTATACAATTGAAATTGAGATGTTTACAATACCAGCAGTAATTACAGCTACGCTGTTAGAATTTATTTGAATTTGATTACCGCGGTAGAGTCCTAGCAACTGATTTTCTATATTGAAGACTAATTTTGGGTCTGAACTCAAATTCTTAAGGGACATGTTTAAATTAATTATATTGATATTTACCTTCCACCGAGGCCATTACGGTTAAATATTAATATAACTCAGGGTTTGTACACTTACTGATTTACATTAAGGGAAAAAACTGCCACCTTTTCAAGAAGTTGTTTTAAGTGTGGGAAAGCCATGCTTCGGCATGAATGAAAATCGGCAAGAAGCAAAAGAAAATCGGCTAGGAACAAAGGAAAATCGGCAAGAAACAAAAGAATTGGCGATTCGTCCGTAAGTGAGTTACCGTAGGCTCAAAATATCCTATTCCCCTCATATTTCATTGTATCTTTTCTAATATACTATTATTAAGCAAACACCTAACAAGTTAAGAACACAGACCAAGTTGCTCGTACTATAACAACGAAGCTAGTGCACTTTCGTGTTGGGTACTGGAGAATCACTTCTTGGCGTCACTTTTAAGAATTTCAAAATGTATTTACTTTAATACACCTTCGTGTAAATATCAAAATGTTTTAAAACCAGAGTACACCTTTTAAATATCCGCCGACATTCACTCACGCCATCCAGACTCAATATAAGCAAGTATTAGTAGTAAATACATACATATTTTACATGGAAACATATAGAAGAATACAAACCGACATTTCTATGCCCACAAATGTTGCCCCCTTGGTGATATAGCCGGCTTTTCAACCATTACAATATAAACGATGTCAAAAATGTGTAAATTTTTCATCTGCTAATAGGTACCTTGACAACGTTGAACTGTTTATCTTCAAGCAGCATAAATGAAGTAAAATATTCCAAAAAGCCTATGCCATTTTTCTAGCATGCAGACTATTTAACCCTTTTCGTTATCCCCACATTCAATTCGAACTAAAAGCTTTGTGCTTTTGATAGTATCTTTATAGCTACAAGTACCGTTTATATTACTTTTCATTTATCATTATATTCATTTGACAAAATATTGTAATTTATAATGGGACAAAAGTAACGTGTGGCACTTCTGAATGACCAACGAGTATCCAATAACACGACAATGAACCGTGCCCTATGAACCAGCCATGTAAGTTACAGACTGTAACTTACAGTGAATCGTATTAATTTTTCAAACAATCTGGTTATTCAGCTTGCATTGCCCTAACCAAACTGGTGAAATCGCTCAAAGTATAAATACCTGTTATAGTAAAACCAATGCAAACTTATTGCAAGATTTTTATTGTCTCGCAAAAGTAATAAAAAATTATTAAGTCGTAGCGCAATTTTTATTTCGATAGTTCAAAGCTAAGCCCCGAACCCAATTCAATTTCGCTCAAAGCATTCCTCGGTGAAATAAAATGAACTATAAAGATAAACGAGACGAGTCTCATGAAGGCCAGTCACCTTTCTAGCATTAATTTGATACTTAAGTTTGTTATCAGCATCCTTTGTTTGTAAAACTTTATTAATACCCGTCTTTAATATTGAAAGATAGTAAGCAATTTTGTGTTAGAATCTTTAACAGGACTCAAAATATAAAGTTTATTTTATGTCAAGACTGTTGTTTATTTTGTTTTATTTGTACCAACCAAATCTAATAACTATTTGTTAATCCCACGGTAACATCAACGGGTGGAGACCATTTTTAACCCCCGACGCAAATAGAGGGGTGTTATAAGTTTGACGTGTCTGTCTGTCTGTGTGTCTGTCTGTCCGTGGCATCATAACTCCCGAACGCATGCAGTGATTTCAATTTAGTTTTTTGTATTAAAGGTGACTTATGCGAGTGTTCTTAGATATGTTTGATGAAAATCGGTTGAGCCGTTTAAAAGTTGTGAGGAGTGAAAGTGGGGAGAGTAACTGAATGACTGCAAATATACTTGGAATCAGTAACAATGTGACCTTTAGCCTATTTATAGTAAGAAAAGCTAGTAATTAATAAGTAAAATAGCGAACGAGATTGACCTTAAATTGTAGTAAGTAAATTATAATATACTAAAATCTAACTTAACCTAACCTACCCATAAAAAGTATGAAATAAAAATTAAATTAAAAATTTAAAAAACCCCCGACACAAGAACTTAAGTAATTTCCCTTTTAAAAGTAAAAAATAATAAAAGAAACTTAATGTTAAAGTACCTAAGAATCTATTAATAATTCTAAAAAAAACGTCGCGTTGATGGACTGAACTAATATGAAAAATATCGTAGATAGAAAGAAATAATTAGGAGCGGTTTTAGTTAAGTTCTTGTGTCGGGGGTTTTTTAAATTTTTAATTTTATCTATGCAATTGTCTCATCTCAGTGAGCGACAGCAATGACATTCCAGCAACGCGTTGAGACATGCGAAACCCTTCACAACAGCGAACGTAAGTATGTTGTTATATTCAGCAGTAGACTGTCACGGGCTGTAAGTAATTTAAATCTCAGTTACTTTACTAAACTATATTTCATTAATATATGTATGAACTTACTTGTTTATAACTTTCATAGTTAATAATTGAATGTTACTCATAGTAATTTCCTGGTTACGTACTTTCGTAGAAGGAACATCCATTATTTTAATAATCCGCTTTACTGGTATTGTGACCCAAAGTCCTTAAATAGTGTTTGTTAATGTAATATTCCAATTTTCAGCTATTGTGCCATCTTAATTAGAGGTCTTATCAAAGGATAACTCCAAAATGATAGTGAGACTTTGACTTTTGTTAATACGACCTATATATAATTATATTTTATTACTGCAATAATTTACGCTGTATTTAGTTTTGCGATACGCCACAATTTTTATTTTAAAATCTGTTGACAAAAATTCTGCATTCAAAAATCCTTTTTACCATTACCTCTGTTCACTACCACGCTCGTAGATGTCATACGTTTAGTGTATATGAGTATATTCCCTGATTTAAATTCCAATAAAGATTGAAATTATTTTTCTAAACAGCAGATTTTGGGTTGCATCTTGCCGTCCAACAAATATTACACAAGTTTTTCTCGTATAATATGATAAAACTGTCATAATTTTTTCCGTCTTGTTCTTTGATTCCGCATTAGTCTTTAACAAATAAATTATTTCTTTATACTCTAACGAATAGACAGGATATATGTAGGTATGTTAAACCTTATTGTAAACGTAAAGAATCGATCCAATAAATGACGAAGTAGGTCAGCTGAAGGGGCTATTTTAGGGTGGATCTTTTTGTGCATAATGTTACAAAGTATACGCCACCAAATAGAGGAGGCTACAGCTACTGATATATGAATCACCGGTATAGTGTCATGACCTCGTCGGTAAAGTAGGACTAGTTCTCTTGTACTCAAGTGATCCGATTCCTGGTGAAATACATACCTCTCTAATGGCACCCGAGATCTAATGATGATTGTTATATGGGCAGTTTTGGATAAACACATTAATAATATATGTATAATGATACGGTCTTATTGACGAAGATGATCGGTGGCTTTTTAAAAGGGCGTGGAATCACTACGGCCTAACCGTTGCATGCGTCATGACAAAGAATGATTCTCCCACAGTCACCGATGTAATTTTTATTAAACATTGGATCGCAACCAACATTGACCACACAAATGCTGATTATGACAGGTATTACAAGCTACTTATACTAATGATAAGTACCTACCTCTTCTTTCTAAACTCTCTTCAACCTATTGCCATGCAACTAGTTGCTAGCATATTCACCTCATTGGTAGGTTTGACAGATATCCCAGTCCCCGTTTTATCATCGACATTGCACAACAAGTTGGCCCATCGTTTCGATGTTATACTAAGCTAAAATATGGTAGTATGATCAAAAAGTTTACCGTTTTCTATATAAATTACCTAAAAACACCACAGAGAAAGACCGATTTTTAATATAACATCTAGGGGTTACCCACAATCTCTTAAAACAGTAATGTTATAATGATACGTCAGCATTTTAGTATCAGAAAAGACGAAGTAATATTATTGCAACACTGTTTTAAGAGATGGCGGTAATCCTCCGGTTATCAAAGCCAATACAAGCTTGAAATATTTTAAAAATGATTCAATAAAATCAACACTAACTCTTTCTTATGGTTACCTACTATACGCACTTATTTATATTGTAGGGATTCCAGTTAAATACTTTTATCAGGGTAAGGCTGGCACTGGGGACGTTTAATGAGCTGATAATGATACTGATATATTTTTTTGTATATTATGAGCATGTGGAAGATATCAAAAGGTAACAAAAGAACCTTTTACTGTTTAAGAAATGGAATTGAACATTCTGAAAAAATATGGGCCAAACAGAAACTTCAGTTCCAAAAGCTGTTAATATTACGTTCAGCTGTATAACAAAATTCCCTTTGAGTTCCAAATAAGAAAGTACTACCCTTCCTTACAGGAAATGAATGAATCATCCTTTCCTTATCTTCCTATCAGTATTTGTTGTACCTATTTTGAAATAAACTTAACTTTAATACAATGCGCAAATTTTCCAGGTAACGCCGTGGTTTCATGCTCATAGTAATTACATCTTGGTTTTTGTTCGTGTCAAGTAAAAGTAGAATTATTACTCTTAAATTACTGTTTGCGGTTTAATAAAAAACGTGTATAAAGTTAGAATTTAAAATTGTACTTGTTCGTTTAACATACTTGATATAATGATATTGAATTATACAGTTGTATGTTGTCCTTACAGAATGATGAATCATCCTTTCCTTATCCTTCCTATCCAGTATTGTTACCTATTTGAAATAAACTTAACTTTTAATACAATGGCAAAATTTTCCAGGTAACGCCAGTGGTTTCATGCTCATAGTAATTACATCTTGGTTTTTTGTTCGTGGTCAAGTAAAAGTAGAATTATTACTCTTAAATTACTGTTTGCGGTTTAATAAAAAACGTGTATAAAGTTAGAATTTAAAAATTGTACTTGTTCGTTTAACATACTTGATATTAATGATATTGAATTATACAGTTGTATGATATATAGAAATTCGTTTGATAATATAAATGATTATGAAAATTATTTAAATAACTACGTAATGTAGTAATTGAAGATAAATATAGTCAAAGAGCTTTTATTTCACAAGTAACAATCTATGATATGATACATAATTTTCTTAATTGTTCTCACCATAGCAACAACCGACATGCTTTTTATATCGATTTGTTGACAGCTAGGGAAAAAATTAGTTACTATTATGGTACGGAATATTACTACTAACATTGTTTGAGACTTTTTGACGGTGGACTGTATATAACTTTCTTAAAGAGATTTATGTTAATGAAATAAGGTGCAATAAAGCATTTAGCCCATAGGAATAACTTTACTGTCTGTATCAAACTTTAGTCTGGAAACACAGCTGCACTTATTTTAATGGTAATGGTCAATGATATTCTATATATATAAAGGTAGATACCACCGTGCCTCAAAATGAACACCGAAGAGAGTACAGTTTGTACTCTTTTGGTTTAGGTAAATGTACGTAAATATATGTATGTGTGCTGTCACTGCATTCGGAACACTATTTTCGATTATTTTGTTGGCATATCACGAATCTATACTTTTTTTGGTAATGTTGAGATATATATTGGGACTTTCAGAATTCCCACAAGTAAATGAATTATGAAATTTAAAAACACAAACAAACATACTATCTTTGTGGTAACTAGTTCACATACAGTCCAACACACAAAATATCAAAAGCGATATCAATTTTCAATTTGTGTGTTCACAATAATTGGATATGAAAGTTTATTTTCATTTTACGTTCGCGGTAATGAACTTAGTTTTTAATAGAGTTGAAATTGCAATTTCATACAACCCACATAGGGGCTAAAAACAACGCACTTATAATTGGCCATGTTGTTATGACAGGTCCACGATTATAAGGTTTATGGCGAGATAATATAAAAATGTTAGTGTTATTGATTTTTTTAAAACCCAGACTATTTTCCTCACATGGCCGAAAATAAACCTAAATCTTGAAGGGAATCCATTCAAATATTTAAAATTCTGTATGAAACGAGACTATCAACCCCATCTTTGCTCGACAAAGGTCTGGAACTCATTTCCGGTGTGTGAATTTCCCAATGCTGTAATCATATCCATACTAATATTATAATTTTATAATATTATAAATTAAATTATAATATTATAAAGCTAAAGAGTTTGTTTGTTTGTTTGAATGCGCTAATCTCAGGAACTACTGGTTCGATTTAAAAATATCTTTCAGTTTTAGATAGCTAATTTATCGAGGAAGGCTATATATTATCACGCGTAAAGCAATAGAAGCGGAGCAGCGATGAAAAATGTTTCAAAATCGGGGAGGATTTTTTCATACTTGGAGCTTCCGCTGCGTACGCTGCGTAAACGGTTCAAGTTTCGCAAAAGTCATGTATTGTTCCCCTTTAAAAGGTCAACAAAAAGTCCGCGACAGCATATGTCTATCTTTAAAGGTTAGCCCCCTATCACCTATCATTTTTTGCAAAAAAAAATTTGCGAAGGTGTTTTCATAAATATGATAACACTTCAAATTTAAAGATAACTCTACAAATAAGAAACATCTAGAATTTCGACAGCAACGCGCCCACAAACGCCTTCAAACAGTTCCTTATCCTATCGTATAAATCAATCCCAGTCTGTGGGTACCGGAAAATAAGAGAGCCGATTTAATTCCAGATATAAGTGAAACCGCTTAGTGAAATGTTGCGAAATGAATGTTGATCGGCTTGTCGGCGGCATGCGACATTGATAAAAAACCGAAATCTGAATGAGAATCCAGATAATGCAGACGATAAATTAAACTTATTAAGGTGCTGTTCATACATTTTATTTGGAGATCTAAATGTTTTTTATCATACAGAACGTGATTGAAGTAAAGTAAATTAAAAAAATAACTAAAATTAAACACTCACAACTCGTATTTCACATCATTAGCAGCATTATTACTCGTTTGTTATTGTAAAAACCTCGACACCAATTCTTGATTTATCTAAGTGATACTTACTCGTAGTCCGTACCAATACAGCCAGGGTAGTCAAGTAAAAATAAAGCTCTTAAAAAGAATAGTTATTTGCGTATTTCTTTACTGGTCCTTAAAAAAAGCAATAATTGAAAAGTTTTCTCAAGTCATTTAGCATATATCTGATTAAACCTAACCGCCCACCAGTCATTCCATTAAGTCCAACCGCGACTCGAATCAGCGATTCTATTCCGTAAGTCTTTAGCGAGGCACATAATATCTAAGTTACACTGAAGGAGAATCCGTAATGAAATAAGAGCTTATCTTTGCCGCTAGAAAAATATTTGATTCAATTATGCTGGTCACGCGTCACGAAATTGCTCCGCCGATTTTCTTTGTGGGAACATCCTCGCTTAGCGGAGTTCCTTAGATAAGTAAAGCTTCTATTCTAGTATTGTCAAGTCACCAAGCTTATAATTGATCAATACCTACACTTTTATGCCAATGATTTGCATAACACGTTGGTTCTTTTCTTAACGAGTAGTCAACCTTTTAATTAACAAAGAGCGAACCCTGAAGTCAGAGATATTCAAACAGCGAACTAGATGGTAGACTCAGCACTGAGTCATCTAGGTAGGTATCACCACAGATATCGTTCCGTGAAATATAAGTGTTTTACTTCTGTCGTCTCGGGTGTCGGGCGCAGTGCGGAATTGAGAGAGTAATTACTGTTTCTCAGTTGTTGGGCTCAATCAATCCCACCCTGTCATGATCAGGCGTATCACTTACCATGTGAGCGTCCTGACCATCCTGTACACTATGTAAAATAAAAAAGCTTTTGATCCTCTGATGTGTGTTATGCTCGAATGCAACGCTCGCCATATTGGCAGCTGATACCAACGACTTGACATGCCTTCCGGAACACGGAATTCTTCCCGGACAATCGGGAGATTTTATCAACAATTTTGAACAGTTACCATTTGATTTTTCGATATGTAATTTAATATGGTATCGCGATTGACTTTAAAAGACCAGCATTTGTGATCTAAACGGAAAATCTTGTTTGAAATCGTGATGGTAAATGAGAAGTAACCCAGTTTGATAGATTATCGTAATACGCCAAAACAAAAGCTTTTCATAAAAAATAGAGGTTTTCCATAATTTACAGAAATGTTCATTCCTTTTTGAATAATTAAAGGCATGAAACGAGATTTTAATATAATTAATATTTCGCAGAACAGGGACAAAATTCTATTGATGGGCACTTCAATTGTGTATATTGTAGCTAGCCGCTTGGGAGAGATTTAATAAAAAATATATTACAGTTTTGACTTCAAAGTGCTGAATTTATGGGACAATAGCTTATATCGGTACTATAGATATTATGTATCAATTGTTATCCGATAAATTATTATTTGTATTAGAAATAAGTTTAATATCTGCATCTTTTGTAAGTTTATGAAAAATAACCAAAAAATATGAGTGCTCTCTTTGTTACGAAAAAAACATGTTCGAAGTAATTTAATGCTGGTCCAATACGAATCGGTGGACATTAACTACTAACATCCTATAATTGTAGCCGGGACCGTCGGCGTAACGTGCCCTCCGAAGCACGGAGCATCTTTCTTTTCGGACAGTTGAGTGATTCAGGCTGCAATGTACTAACCAAACTAAGAAAAATTGCACAAAGTGACATTACCCCGCAGGATTCAAACCCACACCTCCGCGTCACGCAGCCGACCGCTGTGCACACAAAGCAGTTACTACTGTAGCGTTTTCGAAGATATTAACTTACGAAGGCACAGACGGTAGCTTGGTTCTATCTATACATACACAAAAATCATCAAGAAATAAGTATACAACCAAAAACATTTTATGCAAAATTTTCAAATTTAAAAATATTTATTTAAATAAATCATTGAATAACACTTTTGAATCATCAAGAAGTTATTTTTAATGAATCTATCACCGAGGGTTATTATCAATATATGTCTAACATTAGGCATACTAAACTTAATGCATTAATTGTTTTATTTAGTATTCAGCAATACATTATACACGGTAAACCAATGCATTAACAGAGACAGGGCACTATTTGCCTCGGCAAAAGATTATCTATGTGTATCGACGTTAAAGATTAGAGAAGTGTCATCAGCAAATAGTACTTCGTCCGCAAGATTACTACAATAGTAAGCAAGATCGTTTATGTAAAGCAAGCAGAGCAAGATGACTACATAAGGTTTGCCCTGTAAAAAGATATCAGATCTCATGTATAAGCCCAGCTTCTGAACCTACACGGCCTAACTCTACCGACCTGAACTTCAACAAATTTTACATATCTGTACCTAACTATATATGTACTATGACTTTGCCGTTTCACTACCGCCGCGTCGTGGAGGAAACGCGAATATTTAGTTTCTAATCTGAAGTAAGTAAAGTAGCCAAAGAGACAAAACGTAATGCCCTTGCGCTTCGCTTGGCTCGTCTTGATGGAAGCACTACCGTGCCCCCAGATGCTGGGCTGTTCCGAGTTAATATTAGATCTATAGTATCAAATTCCGTATACGAAATCTAGAATACGCTCGCTGCACTGCAGTGCATCCTAATGAAATTTTGCCCACTTTGACCACCACAAAAACGGCGACCTAGTTTTGGTACAACACATTATTCAAAGCCTTACCACGTGTGCTAGACAGCCGGATATACCAAATGTCTTGGACAGTGCCCACCTAGCCTTGTATAGTTTATCGTTAGGTGTTATGTGCTTATAAACTGCCTTACAAAGTACTTTTTACCTTGTAAAGTTGTACTCTTATGCTTGTATTATATTATAGGACATAATACAAAGTTATTCCAATAAAATATGATAGTAAAGATCAGTATGGAGTTAAAGGCACCAGCCTTTGCGACGTCGACTACTACATCAAGGCTTAGGGATCGATCCCTGGGCGGTACAAACATTGAAGTAGTATATCCATTATTCAGTACCCATAATAGAATCTATGGATTGCGTATTGGTGTTAAATAACGATTTGTGAATATCTCTGGATTATAAAATGTTAATTATTCACAAAAAAATCTCCTCTCAATTAATGCGCTTAAATCAAAAATTAAGGGTTTCTTTAAATATTGTGATGATTTATTTAAGTAAGTTTAGTGATTACACAGATAGGTGTTCTGCCAATGCTTAAGTCGACGACATTTGCAGAGCAATGAACAGACGTAGTACTAATTTTTCCCGCAATTCCACACATAATATGAAATGCCACACAAAATTCTGCTGCTATGAAAATTACTGTGTATTATATATTATGAGTAAGTTTACCCATTCAAAGTGGCTAAAAGCGCTACGTACATTTTAATAGCCGGAACCAGTTTTCATTTACGGCAGTATCGTATTTTCCTATCGTGAGCTCGTGTTTTCCTCTTTCAAGCAAGGATACGTTTACATATGCAGAGACTCTTTTGAAGAAATTCAATGACTGTTGATACTACCTACATAATTATTCTAAATACTAGCGAAGGCACATAATGCGTGGAATGGTAATAGTTTCTTCATAGGCTGATGCAACGGAAAAGTTTTCGAGTTTCACATCACTCGCTATTTATGCCTATCTTAAAATGAAAACAGTCCACTTTATTTGAAAGAAGAAAAGCAATTAGCTTTACCTATCGAAGCTACTGCTAATAAGTCCGACAGATAAATGGCAATTATTCCTTCTTTAGTCATTACTACGACCCATTTGGTGTTGCGGTTGAGAGGTCGGCCGCAACACTAAGGGTTCCGGGTTCGATCCCCGGGCAGTACAAACATTTGTGTGCATGAACATGTCTGTTTGTAATGGTCTGGGTGTTTCTATGTATATAGTATGTATTTACAAAAAAAAAATGTATACATGTATGTTTATCCGTTGTTTAGTACCCATAATACAGGCTTCACGCTTAACTTGGGGCTAGATGGCGCTGTGTGAGTGTCAGTGAATATTTATTTATTTATTGCAGGATGAATGATCTGATTGGCTGAAAAGTAAAATGATTTGGAGGGTACATTATGCCGTCGGAACCGGTAACTATTTTAGATGGTAGTTGTTAACACCCACCATGCTGGACCCTTGTGATGGTGATAAGACTGGTGATGATGAATCGTGACAAACTTATCATTAAAGCTATCACAACGTTTCAAGAACAAAGAGAAAACTATTTGTAAAACACAGCTCGTCCAACGTTTACCTTCGAATTACTTGTGTAGTCTAAAGGGAAAGCTCGACAATAAAACAGGCAAAAGCCGGTAGAAGCAATAAATGGAACAATTAGAAGCCAACACAATTCCGCTGCCGGCTCATTTACAACGCTGTTTGCATCCTAAATTTCCGCGAGTCACTCTTGTTTCGTTAAAAATTACTAGTTTTAACGGAAAACAGGTAACAGGCAAGGCGTTTTCTATTAGCAACAGCGTCCGAAGTTGGTTTGTAAAAACAAAAGTGGTAAGCATTTTCTCTTTCCGTAAAAGTTTCACTGAAGAAGAAACTTATGGAAGCTTATGAGAATTCTTTGAGGAATGCTACTACCTTTATTTAACATTCAACGGGTTTTATTTGCTTTCTTTTGTCGTTTTTGTAAATTTATATTTTTCATAAACGGTTATTACCATATGAATTTATTAAAACGGTTTTAAATATTACCTCGTTCGAATTCTTCCGAGAATATGAACAGACAACTTTAATTTTATGTATTTGAATTTATAAACGAAACAAAAATTGGGTCAAAATAAATCCCATTTACACTACCGACTTTAGACGACCTTTCTATGTACCCCATACACATATTCCATGTTATTCGTGCCATTGTGCCAGTTAAGGTACTGTGGCTAACATGATGCAAATGTATGCGCGTATGTAACGAGGTCACAAAAAGGTCTTGAAATTTAACGCATACTGTACAACCCTCAAGGTTTTATTGACATACATTTTATCTGAATAAGACTGTGTATAAGGTTTTTGGGGATTACCATGGTCAAAATATTCAGCGTAGCTTAACCATTTATTTATATCTGGATCAACAATAATGCCTAGTCGCATAGGTTTGCATGAACATTGTGTTTTGTATTGGTCCGGGTATTTTACTGCAATAGGTTAAGGAAATCTTTCCACACATAGTAGGAAATATGAGCTTGTAATAAAATCTTTGACTATTTGTAACTGCAAATTTGGCAGGTGTTGATGTCATTAAAATTTCAATGTAATCCACCTGTTTCGGTCTCTTCATAATTATTAAGGCAGTGTCACGTTAACATCTAGAGAGGACTGCTAAAATTACATGACTCGGTTTAGTGATTAAATGCTCCAAAATATATGAATACCTACAACATGGCAAAAAGTTATTGAACTTTATACCTATTTACTTTATTTCAATGTAAATAAACTACTTATATCAAAAAAGTTTTCCATTTGCATATAAAATGCGAAGGGAACTTTCTCCACAATCTTATTATATAATAAATATATTGATTTACAAAAAGTTATAAACGTATATTTGTCCTTATATTACAGACTGGATCCTAAATTTTTGGACTTCAAATTAATTAAACAATTTCAAAATCTTTGAGCAAGTTTAGTAATTTGGAACTGAAAACTCCTATACGCCAATATTGGATTCATAGAAATCGAAGTCCTTGTAAACAAACTAGTACAATCAAGTTTGAGTTTCGTCTCTCGTTAGAGTTTCCAGAACACTTTAACTTTGAGTTTTGTGTCATTATAAGCTAATGAGTAGCACCAATATAATTATTTCGATTGATGAAGCTTTAAGTTAGATTAATAATATCCACGCAAGAAAATAAGCTTTAAGCCGTCGAACATTCCTTTTAGCAAAGCTTTGATAAAACAGAACCATAAAGTGATAGGTTTATTGGCAACTTAGAAAGAATATTTGCCAATAAACCTTTAAATTTCAAGGTTAGTTTTCAAAAGATGTTTTTTGATTGTTCCTTCTGATTGAAATGGATTTTTTATGGAGTCAATTCGGTTACTGGAAGTAAAATAAATATTAAGTTATTTTCAATTTTATACGGTCGTGCAATCTACAATGTGGTAGACCTATGTCCAGCAGTGGACTGCAATAGGTTGCAGAGATAGGGGATGTAAAAGTTACATTTGTTATGTCACATTACTAAGTCGTTTAACTTTGTTATTATACTCTTATTATACACCAAAAATTTGCCTCAAAGTATGGATTATATTTCTATAAAAATGTAGTACTTAACAGTCTCCTCGCTAAGCCAATTAAATAGACAAAAATATTTATTATAGTTTCTATTAGTGCGTTTGAACATGTCTGTTTGTAATGGTCTAGGTATTTTTATGTGTAATTTTTTTATGAATATACATATATAATTTACAAAAAAAATACATAATTGTGTTTATCAGTAACCGAACTAAAAGCTCCTCGCTTAATGTACTGACACCAGTCCCTCTTATAGAATTTTATATATAAGTAAGCAGTATCTTAGGTGAAGTATGTAACTAATGTATGCGTGAGAGTAAGAAAACTAAAGATCAGAGAAGAATGGGGCTATATGGCGCTGTAGCTGTAACATGGAAAGTTAGGTAACGAGGATTTAGGTTTACTAACATAAAATTTCGTACATAATATCATAAATGGCGTTATTATATTGTATTGTCTTTATTATCATTACAGTCGTATAACCAACTGCTCAGCTGTGCTTTTCTTCCATGACTGAGCAAATTTAAATACCCATTTATTTATTTTATATATTTATGAAAAACGTTAGGTATTATTCGGGCTTTAATTCGCTCCAATCTTAATACACTATGGATCCTGACGGAGACCAAAGCATTTGCTTACATAATGTTAGCTGCGAGAAGAAGAAGAAGATGATTGCTTGTCCAATTCCAAAACAGATTACTAAAAAAATACTAAAATTATCTGAGTTTCATTACTTCTTTGGCTAGATACAGGAATTAGGGTACATTAACTTGAGATTTTAACATGGAGTTCGTATCTTATATGTACCTCCTAGGTACAAAAATTTATAATAATCATGAAATCAGGTAAATATTTGAGAACAAAATTGACTATTTTTGTAATTAAAATGGATATAATTAATGTTATCTTTCTTCCTTCCCACCTAAGAGCGAAGTTGGTTTATAAAAATGATCCAAATAAAAGGTCGGGGTATACTCGTACATGCGCCCGATGTTAGCGAGAATTTTCATATTTACTCTGTACTTAATTAACCTATTCTCACAGAACAATATTTGCTCCCATCTTTAATACTCGAATATCGATAAACACTTTGAATGTGAAATTCTCTCTCACTCTCTCTTTCTTCAACCTATCGCAGTCCGGTCCTGCGCTTTCATAATCCAGCCTCCACCAGCCAATGTGCATTTGGTTTTATTAAAAAACATACTCAAAAAAGTTTTCTAGTTACATATTATTTATTCTTTTCATTTACAGTACTTATTTCACTTAGGTTAGTTAAAATAAGAAAGTAAAAATGGATGTATGGTTCTTAAAAGTAGTAAGTACAGTAGTAAGTTACAGCAGCCAGAGATGCTATATTTGTAGTTACTAAAGCTTTGTAGTTCTTCTTCTTCTTCTTTCAAATTAGTTTAATAAAAATACCCGAACACATCTTATAAGTATGCAAAGTATATACAAGGCAGTCCACTGCTGGACATAGGTCTCCCCCATTTTGCGCCAGATAACCCGGTCCTCCGCTTTTCTCATCCAGCTCCCACCAGCGACCTTCCGCAAGTCGTCGGTCCATCGGGCCGGAGGGCGTTAAAAACCGTTATTCAAGCATTAATAGGGAACGTATATTTAACTACAAAACGTCACCCAACCTTAAGTTATAATTTTAATGCCACCAAAAACCAAAACCGACAATTTGTTTAGCAGGCCGCTAATAATTAATAAATAAGTACAATATCATTATGTGGTCGCTAAAAAATAAATGAGGTCCCACGTTATAAGCGAAAGTTTTGCCACTCTTGTAAGGAAATAACACAATATTTTTTTAACCAGAGTTAAGTTAAAGTGCTTTGTTAACACTCCCTTCAGTGCATTAGTACAAAATGGCTTCAAGCCTTTATTTTCAAAGCCATTACGACTAATGTAGGTCTTGAAACGTAAGTAAGGTTCTCATTTGTTCAAAGAAAAAGTCGTTAAGGGGACATAGCCAATATATTGTGTATGATAAGTTTCAATATAATTACAAGAGTTTTATCAACAAATAATACATATTCACATAGTACTATCAAGCCCCAAGTTAAGCGTAAAGCTTATATTACGGGTACTAAACAACTGATAACTCTCTAACTGTTCCGTTTCTATACTTCTTATTGAATCGATATAATTTTATAAGCTTAATATGATAATGCAACCTAAATTGGGCCACTTCAATTGCCCTGTTCATTGGCCATCCAGAGGTCCTGGAAAGTGCACAAAGGTGGACAGTTCGGGTAACATATTACACAAATTACATATATCTTATGTTAATAATCGAACAGATTTTATACACGAGCTTACTTACAAAGAATATCCCCTTTATAATTGAGCCTTCATCATTGATGGATTTCATTGTGAAGTGTAGGGTATGAATGCTTGTTTAAAAGAACGTTGTGGAGTGTAGGATACACTTTGGAGACTTTTTGAAATTCCTTGGATCTTAACGGACAAAAACCGGCAAGTTTACGTGGGCAGATGGGTACTAACTCACCTATTTCCTCTGTAATAGTAACTTTGTCCTGTGCTGACAAATAGAACAGAAAAGTCTGTGTTTACATTGTTACATCACAAATTAGCAACTGCACTGAGATCCGTTATTTAATGCTACTGTTGTTTTATAGATGACAGTTACAACCAGGTAACCATTGTCTAAATTATATAATAAATATTTCATTCAAATAAAAATCTACGGGTTGGTACCTATTTTAGCGAAAGGTGTTACTTAGAAAAAGATTTAACATATACTTAGATTTAATAAGAGCACATAACAAAGTTAATTGGCTTACGATAAAGAACAATTACATACCTTCCAAATACAGAAAGGTTTGCTCGCTCTTACTGTAAGTGAGTATAATTATCCTTTTCCCTTGGCAAAAATTGCTTTTGTTCTTCGCTGAATGGCTGGACGGGTCTCAATAAGCCAGCAATAGCAATTTAAGTAGATCAGGGTGATATTTTGTTTGAATGTTTCAAGACTTTAAACACAATACAAGTACACGTGTTGTGGTGAATTCTTATATATGTTATAGTTAAAACCTGTTTTTAGTTATAACGCGTTTTCTCTAGTTAAAACTAGTATTATCTATTTTATATGTTTACATTTTAGATAAAACTAGTTCTAACTTTAAATTTTAGTTAAAACTAGTATTGGTGAAATTTAATGGGAAATTAAAATATGGATATTGTTTATTAAAATATTTATTATTAATGCCATGGCGACAGTATTACTTTTAAATAATCAAATTATGAATACCTAAACGAAATTATTAAAACAAACATGAAAAGTAAGTTTCCCTACTTGTTATTACATGACAAACTATCGTGGCATTAAGAATTACAAAGGTTGCCTTTTTTCTTGCAGAGACACCTTTTTGATATGCATCCCTTCTTACATACGCAGCGTACAAATCCTTGGCCTGTTCCTATGGCTCCTTCCTTAGCAACAGTTCTCAGAGGTAAAAATGTTGTTGGTACTTCATCGACTTGTAAGAATTTTTCTTTTGACTTATTGAATTCTGACCTGAAAAAGCACATTAAATTAGCTTACCATAATTGTAATCAATTATTTCATAAAAAAAAATTCTGAGTATTTATCCAACATACCTGCTATATAATTTGTTGAGGATCCCATATTTTGTTCCGATCTTGTAAAAACCTAGCTCATCCTTTTGCAAAACTACTCCAATAATATTACGTAGATCCGCTTTTGCTCTGTTGACTTTAGGAATTTGTATGATTACATTATCACCTATTTCTACAGGAATGAGAATCGAATCTGAAGCCAGTGTCTTTCTCTAGGCCTGTTTTTCTAAGCTGTTATTGGCCATTTCTCGGGCTGCTATTATTTGGCACTGGCGATCCTTATTTGCTACAAATTCGAGATCTTTGTCATTTGCTTGTATAGACTCTACATTAGAAGAAGCTGCAGCTTCAGGGTCATCTTGACTGCCCTCTGCTGTAATTGGTGACTATTCACTTGTACTAGAACCACCTGCGTCTTTTTTCCTGGTTGCGGTTATAATTTCAGGCTGGATACTGCAACTAGTATAATACTACAGGCTCAGTTTCCGTATTATCTGTAATATTTATTTTATTCAAAGCATTTTCGAGATCATCTTCATCTCGTATATCCTTAATAAGATAAGAGGCAAAGTGGAAGTCGTAAGCCCTACTCGTGGCTCTATACCAAACATCGCTTTGTATGGTGACTGTTTAATACCACAATGAAGTGCCCGATTTTTCATAAATTGTAAATACCGAAGACCATTTGACCAATATGTAGTTTTGTTATCTTGCATCCAAGAACCTAACATTTTTTCTATGTCTTGATTTGCCCTTTCAACAGACCCTCGGCTTTGGCTGTGCCTTGGTTTTCCGTGGACAAGTTTACACTCGGGCCAAAATGATGCAAGCTCGTCTATAACAGAATTAACGAATTCTCGGCCGTTGTCAGAGTGTAAAATGCAAGGAGCCCCAAATGTCAAGAATATGTCAATTAATTGATGTGCCACTTCTAAGGCTCGCTTCGTTTGTAGAGCGCGCAACAAAACAAATTTTGTTAAGTGGTCCTGGTACACTATTATAAACTTAAATCCACGATCTTCTTGACTTTGCATGTCAATAAGATCGACTTGGCAACGACTGTTCATTTCAGAATGTAGTATATATAGGTTTTGAAACAAGCCCCTTTTTCTTCATACTTTTTTTACGCTGACAAGTGTCGCACATAGACAGAAAAATATTTATTATTTGTACTGGTATATTGGAGCAGACGAGTTCTGGAGTGGAGACCGCGTCTTGGCAAGCGTAGCGTAGGACGCCCTCCGGCCCGATGGACCGACGACTTGCGAAAAGTCGCTGGTGGAAGTGGATGAGAAAGGCGGAGGACCGGGATGTCTGGCGCAAAATGGGGGAGACCTATGTCCAGCAGTGGACTGCAATAGGTTGAAGAGAGACTGGTATATTCGCATATTTTCGCGAAGTTTAATTTTTTAGTCTATCACTACCTCCGCGACCAACGGCCACATGAGCGGCTTCAATTATATCAAATATTTCGTCCACATGCAAGTCGTATTTCATGGGCTCTTGTCTTGTGACTAATTTTCGTGTTCCACAAATATTAATAACCTTAAATCGCTTCAATCTTCTGTACTACTTCTGAGACTTCTTATTAGATAATTGTGAGACAAAAGAGGAAGCCTCTTGCATACCAGATATGTTAAGTACTATGACAACAGAGACACCTTTTAGAAATTATTTTAATATAGTTCACCAAAATATTCAAGGTTTCTCTGGAAAGGATTTAGAAGTGGGATTATTCCTGGAACACAGTAATATATATATATATATATATATATATATATTAGGTCTAACTGAACATTGGCTTAGAAATAATAATAATTTAATAAGCATTGACAATTATAAAGTTGGCAGTTTGTTCATGAGAGCGTCAGCAATTAGAGGTGGATTATTATTATTAATACGAGATAATTTGAAATTCAAAATACTCTGTTATATATAGCCACCATCGTCCGATTTATATTTATTTGAATTCACTATGGAAGACGTACTTCAAAAAGTTTGTAAATCCTCCAAGAAGGTGCTGTGTGTGGAGATTCAACATTAACATCCTAGATTGACACAAAATCTGTACGGTTCTTAATCTATTAAATCATTTATTAATAAACCTTTTGCAGAATCTACAAGGGTCACTCCTACTACAGCTACCTGTTTGGAAACATATTTGTGAAAATAATATATTAGGGAAATCTCTAGTAAATTGCCTACAATCTGTCACTGTGGATTATTAGCACAGTTCAAGCATCATCATGTCTCACAAATCTAAACATAGTTCATAGGCCAATAACTAACACCGGATTAATAGATTCAAAAACGCTATCGATGAAAAAATATCGCAATTAAACTAGGGAAGCAAGATGCAAATATTTTATATGAACAGTTTTTAATACTGTTAAAAATACATTTATAAACGTTCCCTACTAAAAGTATTAAAGTTAACAATTCTAAGTCAAAGTTTAGTGAGTGGGCCACACCAGGTATTTATAAAGTCGGCTAGATTATGATTTATATAATTTGAAAGCGTCTTCAAATAACCCAGACGCTTAACTTGCGCTGTGTGAATGTCAGTGGATATTTATTTATTTATTTTTTTACGACGCGTTAATGTCAAAATTTTAATGAATAATTTTACGTTTTATTTTTTGGTTGACGTTTCTTTGTGATTGTGTATCTAGTTAGTTTATGGTTGATTTATGCTTGTACTACCCAATTTAGCGCGGGGACGCCACTGCCTCACCGGCTTTTTTTCGAACTGACTACTGCTGTTGTCCGCAGATGGGGAGAAAGCGCCCCGCACACGCCGGTTACGCGAATAGGGAATGTGCGAGCCTACAGGGACACGCAACGATGGCCCCCGCCGGCGGGGACATCCTCACAAGGCCTACGCCGCCCTCCGAAACACAACGCGCCGTGAACCTGTTCACCCCATATGGTGTATGTATTATATGTATGTATTTACAAAAAATATATATATAAGTATGTTTATCAATAATCATTGTATGTTGTTTATTACCCGATGTGTCAATGTCGGTGTTTATTTATTAATATATTTTTTTATATGGAAAATTATTTTTGTAACATGTATTATTGTTCAATCGTAAAGCGTTTAACAAAATTTGTAGGGTTTAAAATATTGATTTGTGTATCAATATATTTGTGTCACATTTGGATATATTCATGTTTTCTAGTATGTATGTTGGTTGTACATACTAGAAAACACGAATAAATCCGTGTTTTTAAAAATTGCCATTGTTCTCGATTTCACCCTGTATTTGGGGCTCTAATAAAATAATCTAAGTGTAGAGTGAAGCATGTTTTAATTATTCAGTTGTCATATCTGTCTTTAGTAAAAACGAATCCCAACTAGGACTACTGGAAGTATATAATTCTAGTAATTCTACGCATCTTTAACAGGCCTTCCCAAGTTCCCACACATGTATTTTAGGTCATCGAGTCATAATTAGCCATGCGGACTCTATGGGGATTGTCGGTTGTAAATGATTAGGTACCAAGGAAAGGTAAGTAAAACACAAATTTCCCAAAATCTTAACAGTAATAATTGTGTCGACACACCTACATAGCTTAGCAAAAATATTTGCTTACAAGGTACCTAAACGCTAAATAATTTGTTACTTTGAAATGGAATTCGTTGGAATTCATCAGTTCCGGAAAAGCAAGAATCGCTTAGATAATTCACGTGGCATTTGCAATTCAAACCGTAAAACTAAATTGTGAAACGTATTTACAAAGAGCTTCAAATAAATGGCTAGCACAGTAGGGAACTAAAATACTGGAATTCTTTTAAAAGGATTTCACCGATTATGACAATTTTGCAAAGCTGAAAATTTCAATTCTCCTTAATTGTAACTAATAATTTCTTTGAACTAAATGATTATAACGGCATTCTTAATAAATCTGACCGAAGATGAAAATGGGGTTTTGAGGAATTGGATAATATTTTCAAAGTCAAAGTAAGTTATTTAAATTAGATAATAAATCATAATGTGTAGCAATTGGTTATCGATTTTCAGATCACTTTGTCTCAGTAAAGTATATTGGCTTGAACAACTGCCATTTCAGTACAAAAATGCCCCCTAGCGGTTTTTATTAAAACTACAACAAAACGTAATTCACAAAGAGGTTAGGCTTGCGCTCGACTTGGCGGAGGCGAGTGCCTACTTTCCAATAGATGGCGCTTATAAGTTTATAAACTGTATTAATATAATTCTCAGAGTATTAGTTATATTTACTCTGAGATAAAATTTGTTTTAAATATATGTTATAGTTTTGGCACTGCACGAAATAACTAAATAGCTAGTAAGTCCATGCATTTTGAAAAGTCCCCAATGATTTACAATTGTTCAGTGGGAATCTAGTATTTAGTTAGCGTACCTACTTAAAGTTCTTCTTGTAGTCTTATTTTAGCCAAGAAAGGTTTTATTATGACTACACGGTTTAAATTGCCTCCGATACTCGGATAAAACCCGAGGTCGTAGGTTCGAATCCCGTGGGGAGACCGCAGAGTAAATGTGACTTTGTATGATTAATCTCAGTTTGGCAACAATATTGCAAGTTAAATTACCTGATTTTTCGAAAGGAAAGATAATTTCGTGCTTCGGAGGGCGCGTCAAGCCGTCGCGACGGTGGTTTCATCTATGGGTGGTAGTCATTAACACCCAAAAATACACATTGGGCTTACGGGTCGGGTTACAGCTCAATCTCTCCAAAGCTAAACTGTCTGGGAAGGCAAACTTTTTTATGTTCAAAATTTGTTGAAGTGTGTCGATATAAACTCGCCATATTTTCATGACAGCTGAAATACTCGACAATCTCGTTAATCTAAAGAAGAGCTGCGTCACGTGCACGCTTAAGGATGAAGACTTTATGTTGTCAAAGGAAAGGGCTGCAGAATATGTTTGGTAAGAAAAATATGTATTTATGAGTCATTATCCATTTATTAAATTTGGGTTTAAAATAAGAACATGAGCTTAAAAAATAAAGGACAAAATGATAAGTACTTAAATAATGAAACGCAAAACTCGTTTTGAATATGTCTATAACTGATGATATATATATAATTGATGAACAATATAAGTCTTTAAGCCATTCTAGGTAGGCAAACACACAGTCAAATTTTAGCTGCCCAGAAAGCAGCCACAGTGACAGCATTAACTGATGCTGTCATTAGGTCCTCTCGCGTGCAGCTGGAAGGGCACGCCGAGCACAATGTCTGATGGGCCATCATTTGGGCCGAACCTCAAAGGCAATCAATGTCCTGACTACCTAGAACACCCCATCTAGCCAAATTTTCCTGCTGCAGCCAGGCTGCGTCCGAAGCCTATTCAGAGATCTCCAAATCGGCCAAGATAGCTTATTCCCAGGAGGTAAACTTTCCGAGAGGGGAACAAAGGGAACCGGAATACTGGAACTAATCTTTGCACGCCATAGATTAAGTCTCGCTAAAGATTAAGTTTTGAACGCCAGGAATCCAGACACAATAGAAAATCTAGTCTGGCGTTTTAAAGCGTCATTCGTCAAAGGTTTAATGACATGGACACTTAGATTATTAAAATAAAAAGTTTATCTGAAAGACGTTCTATTAAGTTTTTGCTATCAAATACACTTAAATATATTGCAAAACTTTTGCTACAAAAGCATTTTCCATTCCTTATTATTTGTCACTACTACGTTAGTGCGTGGTACTAGTGACTGGTGGATCTTTAATAGATGCTCCGAGTAACAAGTACGGATTTTACAAACTTTTTTTCAACCCAGTAACTCAGTGCAATCAATTTCGATTCACACGCCGAAATTTTAAAAGCTAAAGGTATATCAATAACTACTGATATTTGGACCAGCACAAATAATTTACTCGGATTCTTATAAATACTTTTTTATTGATTTAATTATATTATTTGCCTAAATATTTTGTTTTTGTAAACAAAGTATAATCAGATTCAATCCGAGTTATTCGCCCGGCGCCTTTTGATCCTTATAGATCCAAAAACGTATGGCGGAGGCTGGAAGTAATGAGCTTTTTTGTATTCAGAAAACCAGTGGATTTATCTTGGAATATCATAGCAAAACTAAGGAATAACATGCAGAACGCGTTTGACTGTATGCTTCGGATTCGAATCTACTACTTCCGGTTAAAGCTTTGATCTAAACTATATTGTCAGAATGAACTGTCAGATCTTGGAGGCTGTTTACTTTAGTTTTGAAAACTACTGTAAATTTGCGTTGGGGTGGATTAAAATAATAGGTAGAATTGGTAAATAAAAGAGTTGTTTGTTTAATCGTATTTATTTTTTCATCAATTTCAAACTACACCTTTCAAATTACAATTGATTATAACTACTATAAGCTATAATTTTTACCTAACACCCAATCCGACTTACGTCATTTTGAAAAAATTTTGACACGTTTCAAAAACTTCCAATATAAGTATTTACTTCCCAGTATTAATAACCTACTATCCATTACGGGCTTCCTACATTACTGTGTGACTTTGAAATATGGACACAACATCAGGTTTAAGTAGCTTCACTCCTTCCCTTTCACTCAATATTTATAATTAAATGCAACTGACATCTCTTTAGATACCGACCATCTGGTACAAATAAGGGAAAATCAAGCAGTGTTTTAAGTACCAGAGAATTTATTTAATAAAAATTCTCTTTCTCTATACCCGATATTTTCACCTTAATTTCGGGAATATTCAATTGACTCAACCGTTCTTAAACCGCACCCGGTATCAATCCATGTTATTGCTACTGTTCTGTTGAGTTTCTCAAATGCCATGTTTATAAATGCGCATATTTATTACTCGCTAAAGTATTTAACCTTGAAGTTGTCTCACATATGTCAAAATCTCTTACGTTAAGACTATTCATTAAAATATATTAAAATTAGTTGCTAGCTTGCTTAAGCTGCTCTGCGGTGGTTTAGTATTTACGTAAATTAATTACTTACATTCATCAAATTCGCTCCGACCCATACAAATACCTACCGATTACATATAAACTACTGTTACTAAATTATTTTCGTAACAAAATAAATCTGTTAAAATTAGTTTGTAAGTCTCAATCAACGTTTTAATTTAAAAAATCAGGTACAAATTAACACAAATTAAATCTAAGGTAACTGAATCAACCAGAGGAAGATTATATGAGATCGAGTTGTTAACAAACAACGTTTAAGTGTTGACGATGTCTGAATTATGTAAGAATAAAGCAATATCTCACAATAAATACATTGAACTTATTATTTAATACACAACATTTTTTGGCTTTTATAACGAAATCAAAATCACAGAAAACATACATACTAAAATCACACGTCACTTGATTTGAAAAATCGTTGTAACATATGCTTATAAAAAATCAACACCAAGTAACATGTGAACTAATCTAATATATTTTTAAATAGCAAGGGCCCCAATATTACCATTTTAGAAAACTACTTAGTCCTAATTTAACAAAAAATATAAGTAAATCAATGTGATAGTTACATAACACGTGCTTTCTTTGATCCTATCTTTTTTAATATAAGATTATGTGCCATTACAATGGGGTTACATTATCTTCAGTTTAAATAAAACGTCGTAGTTCTATATTCTTAGTATGAAAGCTATTACTACTTACAAACCCGTTAAAAACGACAAACATCTTGTTTTAGACTTGTATTATGCTATCGCTATACAATTTTATCATAAATATTTATATCAATAGTCAAATATGAAATCACTTCGATACAGTATAAAATAACACATTCAAATATTGTGAATGTGAACCAGCGAAGTGTCGTTTACATTATTTGACTATAAGTACAAAGGGAAACATCTATTTCAGTACAAGTTTTGTACTAAAATCGATACAGTTTTCGTGACTGGCCCGTTTCTCGGATGAGTCACCAGGTATTTTCATCGCTACAGTTACATACTTTATGTTTTTCGTGCCAAGGCTCTATATATCGTCGCGATGTCATAATATATTATTATTACAACTGTTATACACAAATCTGTTTACTATGTGCTGCCATTTGCAATTTAATACGCACTGACCTTGCTGCCACTGCGGACAACGTACACGAACATATATTTTTCAAAACGTATAAACAATGACTCACATAATATGACAGAGTTGTATGTAGTGCATGTGCGTCCATTTCTTTTCATCTGTTAGGCCTTATTCGGATAAGCACTTATACAATTATACGTGCAAACAATTAATACAACTGTTAATTACGTAATGAATCATAAAAACATATTATACGACCACTAACTATTGAGTACAATTTACATAATCATTGGATACTATTATTACTGAGTTATCATCGCTTACGTCAATCGTCACGGAATATACTTTAGTAAACATTAATTAAACTTTATCATATTGATACCATTGATAAATAATGAGTAATATACCAAGCGTAAGTACTATACTGAAGTACCTACCAATATAAATACAAAAATGTATAACTATATGTATGTGAAATAAATATGAATGATTATATGCGAATAAATAATTTTGCTTTACAGGTTGCTGCGGTATTCGGACTAGCATATATGTAACATAACGCGCTTTTATTTTTAAATATAATAAAGCCCTTAGCAAAACGTATCGCTAAGTACTAATTAACATCTTTGGTTTCATTCACTGGGTCTCCTAAAGCTAACTCCTCTGTGCTATGCAATCAAAATGCAAAGGGGCAAATTATAATGCTCTTCGATTATCCGATTGCTCAACGAGTTCACGCATCAAATTGGCCAACCCTTGAGACTTATTGTCGTAGGTCGACCGCGTTTCTCGAATCCCAAATACAATGTTTTGGGATATTCACAGAAGTACTGCTGGCAGTGGCGTGGACAGTGACATGTGTTCCGCTCCTCGTACTGGAAGCCTCTGGGCCGACACGTAGTGTTTCATCAGAGCAGGAACCGTTGGAAAAGCTGTCGCAGCACCGCCTAGCGTGTAGCCTTCAAGGCCTCGGCATATACGCATGTGCATAAAGCCACGAGTTGACCTGTAAATTAAGATTTTTGACTTTAGTTTTAATATATATTAGGCCTAATTTACATTTCAAAATTGAACTAGCCTTATAGAAAAAGGTAAGCAAAGTCAATTTAATTTTACGCTATATGATTCTAAATGGATACAAGCTTCAGTTTAAAATGTAGAAATCATCTATGTAGTTATACAGTCAAACAAAAAATATTGAGCAGAAACTTACTTCAAGCTGAGTGAATAGTCATGTTTTGCTGATTCACTGTTTCGCACCAAAAATGCACCTTCATCAGCGTCTCGCAACAGACTCTCAGCTTCAATACGGGTCAGAGTACCATGATACCACCTGGAAATACAATTTAGTATAACATTAATTTACCGAACTAATATAAAATGTTTATAATTTCTTTATTGTTTGTTTTTAATTTTACCGGGTCTGAAAAGCCGCATATAATGGTAAAAATTTAAAAAAAAGTCTTTGAAGGTTTCTGAGGTAAACATGATAAAAAAAATCTTATATGCCAATATAGTAAAATATCCTACCCTTGTCGATCGAGCGGGAGAGTAGCATCAACCAAATCTCGCGGCGGAGCAATAGGGCCCAAATTCAAATGCAATCCTTTAGAGCTCCCTGATCCACCGCTGCCACTCTCGAAGTTCAACGTCAATTTAGGGCGATGTTTATTGCCTGAAACAATTTTTTTTATAATTTTAGCTACAAATATTCACCCAAATCATAGATAATTGAAACGTTGGAAAACAAGTTATTAGTATGCCACATCCCATTTCGCGTCAGACATCCTCCATGTTTCGAACTCTTAACTCAAGTGAACGGATACAAATTGCTCACAACATGTACAGGAAAAGTTTCCTCAAAGGGCACTCAAGCAAATTAAATATTAGGAGGGCGACGGACCACAGAATTTCTTGTGGAGCAATCTGAAGTCATACGTCTTAATCGGCATAATGCGGTTGCAATCGTTTCGTATTAGGAAAATTCTAAGTTGAATATGAGTTGACACACCCTTCTTTGAACATTTGTCTGTGATTAACGAAAATCACTGCGGCAAATAAAGAGTGATCGAAGTGCAACTTCTACTAAAAAATTATCGAAATGTTAAAAAAAGGTTGGCATAGTTACCTTGGTTTAAATCTTGAACGCTTTGACTGGAAGATGCATTTGATATAGCCCCTCCAAAGTCATTGTTTAACTGCAATGATTGCCCTCGAAGTTTACGGCGTAGTTTTGGCATATCAAAAGGCAAGGATCTTAG
Organism: Leucinodes orbonalis; assembly: GCA_019425675.1. Lineage (NCBI taxonomy): Eukaryota > Metazoa > Arthropoda > Insecta > Lepidoptera > Crambidae > Leucinodes > Leucinodes orbonalis. Next base: position 30,924 of record PQWD01004851.1, on the reverse strand, counting down.
GTCGGCTTCGGCTTCAGCTCTTCGCCTTCTTAGCTTGGGCATGTCAAATGGAAGGTCAGATAAATCTAGATCTTCGTTCTTTCGTTCCTCCTCGGTATTACTATTTTTGAAATTGATGAATGCATTTCGTGAATCAACTCCTTCTCTAGAGTGAATTGAAATTCCGCTGTCGGAACCTTGAATTTCAGCATCTCCTGTCGTGGAATGTCTGAACGTGAGGTTCAATAAATTCCTATTCTGTAAAGCGCGACGTTTAGGTTTAGCCACAATTTCGACTGTGGTTTGCACTGTCATATTTCCAGTCTCTATATCTTCGGGCGAAACCTTTTGTGAATTGTTATTCTTGTTGTTGTCAGAGGTTTCGGATGCTGGTTCTTGAGATGACTTGTCCGATATAGGACTTAAAATGTGCAATTTAGCTGGATGGTGCCCAAACCCCGACAGCTGCATGTGATGGTTTTTTGTAAAATGTACGTTTCCCGAGTCTGAACTGTGAGAGCTAAGTGACGAAGAATGGCGGCTTTCTGAGCTACTACTACTCCTATCACCTTCACTATTGCTACTTCGTAATGATTCCATACTACCACCACTGCTGCTAGTCGCCATACTTTCTGTACTGGAATATTTACGTCTTGGACGCGTTACGCCTGGCCTTCCCTTAAATTCCATTATAGGGCCGACCCCCTTTGGCCCCGAGTACCGATTCAATTCAGGTGTGTCTGAATCGGAAGTGGGTCGACCTTAATCTCTAAAAAAACCGTCTTTTGTTTTTCTCCTCCTCACCATCGTGAGACTCGCGACTTGAATCTCTCAATCTTTGGCCAACATCAAGTTCTGTAGATGCTGAACCTTTGACATCAACCATGCTGGCATCACTGCTAGTAGGTGTTTCTCGAGCCCTTAATGATTTTACTGGTAATCTTAAGTCTTTCAAGCGAGGATGGGCTGGTTGTGACTGGGGCAAGTTCGGCGCACTTTTTATACTATTCATAGCTGAACCGTCTTTTTGAAATTTTGTTGGTAAAGGGGCAGTAGATGGCGGTGACGGAGTGTATCCTCTAAGAGGAAGTTGTGAAGTAGACGCGGTTCGTTCTTCTTCTTCTATATGCACCTTCTCTAATTCTTCTGACAAGGCGCAAGCGTTGTTTTCATTTTCTCTTTTTTGACGGATAGTCGGAATTTTCGACCGACGAACACTGTCTGTTTTCATAGTCACTTTACGGCGACCTTTGTAGTCGGGCTCGCTGCGCTCAACAGCTTCAAATGCGGATGATGCGGATGATATAATTTTGCGCTCCTCGGCCTGTAACAGTGCCGGGTGATTGCTAACTCGATCAAAATCGTCCAAATCATCGTCTGAGCGTGCGATTTTGCAATCAAATGCTGTTTCGTATATCTGTCGTGAGGTCATCTCTTGCGGCCAGCGAGGCAGCGGCGCCGGCACGTAAAAGACGCTGCGAGAAGAACGATGCTCCTCTACATCTTCGGGCGCGGCGCACGCGCAGCCGGCCGCGTCGCGCCCGCGACGCCTCGGCGGCATCCACGCGCTCTCACCGGACGAAGATGACGACCGCTCTAACTCACGGAAGCCATCTTCAGCTACAGAAAATCGTTTTGGCAGGTTTGGTCTTGGAGCTACGTGGGAGCGTCTAGACTGGCAGATTTTCTATAGCGCGGTCCACGAGATGACGTGGTGGAAGCGGTAGGAGCCGATGGGGCTGGTGGTGGGGGTGCTGTCTTGAATAAGTCACCGTAATAGTAAGGACTTGGATTACGCCGTGGAGCGTTAGCGTATCTTGGGTCAGATCTCCCACTGTCAGGCGAATGTAGAGATGGTGCTGTAGCGAATGGATCAAATTCGCCAAATTCGTCTTCTTCCTCTTCCGAAGATGAGGATCGGTCGTCTGATGATGTTTCTACAACAAAATGTCAGAAAATAATAAATTAACAATGAAAAAATACAAAGACTAGAACTATATTCAAATGGCAAAAATATAAACTATTAGCGGGTTGGTAACGAGCTAAGCTCTCGTCTTATATTCTAACGTCTGAGGTTGTCTCGACCCGTCTCGAGTAGCGTCATTTAAATGAGCACCCGGCGTTGCCTTTATATGCCTTAAAAATATGTAGTCTTCTGGAAAATTGGAACCCTCTTTTGTGGTTCGACCACTAAATATAATAAGAGAACTCATATTGATTTATTAACTGTTTGACTTTCAAACAATGTGGTCTGTCCCTAAATATTAATTTACATTATTTCAAGGAACAAAGAAACTTAGCAAATATGAAACTAAATTAATGTTATTATTGCATTTTTTGATAAAAGAAATGCAAATTTAGAATTATTTACAAAAGTACACGTTTATGCAAGACAAGTCCTCTCATAAGAGTTTGCAGGTAAATGTATAATGATTTAGGTACCATCCTTAATGAGCACGTTCCTTCTTTTTTGAGTTCATTAGTCCCCTCGTACATCTGAAGCTAATGTTATTTCAAAACCGTGTAACTACACACTAATGAGAACTCCTTGCTTCGCACAACAAAGGGCTCCTGAATGCATCGTGGAAAATAAAAAGTCTGGATTTAAAAACCTCTCAAGCCGCCTCGATACGAAAGAACGAACGAATCATAGGCCATAATATAGCTTGCCATTTTAAAATAAACTTTTTTCAATGTTTGCACTAAGCCGGAATGTCTTTTGTTTATTGTTTTTAATCCCGCATTTTCTGTTGCCTCATTTAAATGTTTTTTTTTGCATTGTGTTCAGCCTAGTTCATTCGTGTCGATGTTTTATAAAAGAGGAAATGCACAGTTTCAGATAGCAAATCATAATACTGGTGGGTATATTGTACATTTTGAGCCTAACATTACTCTTAAATTTGAGAAGTCCTTTCATTATTATTTTTTATTAGGGATTTTATTAATGTTTTCATAAATTCTATGCTTTAGTAGATTTCATTATAATATTTTGAAAAGTATATTTGTTTTTATATTGTATTGTATCTAAACCTCTATATGTTTATATATATGTGCACATTGTCTACCTCTCACACTTAATTTCCTATTTTTGGACCTGCTGAAAGAATTTTCAGAATGGAATAAACAACAACGTGTCTGGTATGTATGTATTGGTTTTATGTTCTATTACAGTATACATAAATGATAAAATAAATAAATACCGACCTAAATAAATGCTTATTTATAAGATATTAAATCGGCTTACATTTTAGGTATTTACACAAAAAATACATTCCAAGAATAAAAATTAATTTTCCCTCAATATCAGGGTAGGTTCCGAAGGTACTGTGTCGTTACCTACAAAATGGTTCCCCGCCATGACGTTTGCGTCACTCGAACAAAACGACGTCAAAAACTGGGCAAATTGTCTATTAGCACCGTCGGCACTGGGGTGCCGGAGTAAGTGACGTCATTACGTGTAGTAATTGCTTTTCCGCGTGGATGACCAGCGACGCGAAATTTGTTAAATTGCCGCGATTAACGTGTTAAATGTCTTTTAGGAATCGGTGGTGGATAGGCATGAGCATATGTTTATCCTCCATTGGATTCTATAAAATGTATTTCGATTGAACTTTAGTTCTTCTTAAATAACTTTTTTATTAAGCTTTAGTAATCAATGATTCTGTTAAGTCAGAGGTAAATTTTTCAAGACCAACATAATTTCAGCAGAATTGTATTTTCTGAACATGTGTCAAGTTTCAACATTGATTACTAATATAATAAATAAAATATATATAAAAGAGACCGCTTATATTACTCCAGATGAAATGGTATTCTTAATAGTCCGTCACATTAAAGCAGGCGCAATCAGAACTCTTTATTTCCTCGTCTATTTTTCCGTGTCTAGACGAACGAGCAGATGACAAAAGAGCTGATTAAAACTGCTATTCTAGCTAGCTATTATTATTCAATGTCGGTACAGATACATTTAATTTAAATAAAAAAATTAAACCGTCTTTCAATACAGGTTTTAAGTTGTATATCGATAACAGATATTCATTTAGTCTCCCAAACGCGTAAGATTAGATTGTTTTATGAATTTCGGTACGTCCTATCTTTACTGATAGTGAATATATTTTATCCTGATCTTTGATATGCCAAAATTTTAATGCGGCCTTTACCATACGACATTTAAAATATTAAGCTTCTGTGCACAACTCTACTTCATTTGTTTATGAGCAATAGTTTGGGATTTATCGATATACTAAGTTAAGAAATAAAAAAAACTCTGTGCATACCCAACATGTTTATAAAGAGATTGGACTGTAACCTACTACGCGGGCCTAATGCGATGGGATGAGTGTTGACGGGTACCATGCTAAATAAAATACCTTCCGAAGCACGAAGGTTCTTGAGATAATATTTACCCATACGACGATCGCTCCATTGATTATTATGTGCGATCCTCAAACGAGCGCCAAACAATCGAGTTATCCTACGCCATTCAACGCTTGAAGCATTTTACTAATATTTATAGGTCGATTTGAGACTTTTAGATACATAAATCTGCATTGAAGTGAAAACAATGTTTCGGTTGCAAAAGAAGGCATCAAACTATGGATACATAGCAAAGAACAATGCCCTAACTAGGCTCTACTGCGATTGTTAGCCGAGCAGAATGGACCTATTGTCTAGGCGTCTCGAGATGAGCCAGGACATGGTCCTTAAAATTTACACGAAAAATTTTTTGTAAAGTTAAATTGTGTGGAATCTAGGCTAGACTACTAAGTCTACTAATGAAGGATAGGATTTTTCAGCGATTAAACTAATTCGAAAAAATATATGTTATAAAATGTACTTTATGTTTATGTTACTGTTATGTTTTTGTCGGTATCCCGTATGGTATGATGATTATAACTTTGAAGTAATATAGCGATTAACCAGTATTGTATCTGTGTTTTTGATATAGTTTTTGATTGCTTGTTATTGCTCGTATCTGTACTAAAATATATTCTTTTACTTAGGTCTGATACTGGTAGTATTAATTTAATATCGTAGATTCAAGTCATTGGTGTGACTGTTGCGTTCTGACTGGAGGGTACAGGATCAAATCCCGCCACATTAATGTCTTTCGAATTTTCGAATGATTGTTCGTTTATCCGACACTCGTATAGTGAAGGAAACATCGTGAGGACAGGCACGCCTATGCAAGATTAAAGGTTGGCGAGAAGCCGACAACGCGCTAGGTCGCGTGACGATTATGGCACTAGGGTATGCCTTCAGTGGGGTCGTTTAATGAGCTAATGATGATGATATTTTTTATTCTTACAATACGTTTTTGTTCCTATTAACATATATAGTTTACAAACTTTCGATAATATTAAGATTTAGGGTATGATTAGTTTATGCAAACAGCATTTGTACTCGGTATAACAAATATCATATCATAATACATAATTATAACTATAGAATGGGGCGAATAATTAACCTATTTCAAATGTCGCTGTTTGCTGACAAATAAGCGTTTATGTGACATTTACATGTGCAAAACCTATGGCTTATGTGTAACTATTAATTCTTAGCATTATCAAGGTCAGCGGAATAATATTGAATTACACTTATGAATAAATGGCATTGTAAATAAAGTACTTCATTGAATAATTGAGGATTAGCATTCTACGAAAGTGTAGTAGGTATATTATGTTTTGAATTGTTTGTTAATTACACATACAAGTTTTTGACTGTGCCTCGCTCATTCATCAATAATTTCAAACGTATAGTCCACACGGACTAGGCTTCTCTGGACAACTCACGTTATAAAAGGTTTTCAGAATGTTATCCATCAGGATCTGATCTTACGCAAAGTTGGTGAATCACCAAATTCCCAAATTAAAGTGATCAAGATAACTCAAACGCATACCAACAGTAAAAACTCCAATATTTCCCACTTAACAACATCTCCTACCTGTGCATACCCAACATGTTTATACAGAGATTTGACTGTAACCTACTACGCGGGCCTAATGCGATGGGATGAGTGTTGACGGGTACCATGCTAAAATAATATACTTTCCGAAGATACCCATTACGTTATTTTTACCCATACGACGATCGCTCCATTGATAACTGCTTATTATGTGCGATCCTCAAAAGAGCGTCAAAACACCATCGAATTATACTACGCCATTCAGCGCTTGAAGCATTTTACTAATATTTATTGGTCGATTTGAGACTTTTAGATACATAAATCTGCATTGAAGTTAAAACAATGTTTCGGTTGCAAAAGTAGGCATCAAACTGTGGATTACATAGCAAAGAACAATGCCCTAACTAGGCTCTACTGCGATTGTTAGCCGAGCAGAATGGACCTATTGTCTAGGCGTCTCGAGATGAGCCAGGACATGGTCCTTAAAATTTACACGAAAAATTTTTTGTGAAGTTAAATTGTGTGGAATCTAGGCTAGACTACTACGTCTACTAAAGAAGGATAGGATTTTTCAGCAATTAAACTAATTCGAAAAAATATATGTTATAAAATGTACTTTAACTTTTTGTCGGTGTCCCGTAAGGTATGATGATTATAACTTTGAAGTAATAAGTAGCGATTAACCAGTATTGTAATCTGTGATTTTGATATAGTTTTTGATTGCTTGTTGTTGCTCGTATTCTGTACTAAAAACTATACTCTTTATTTAGGTCTGATACAGTGGTACAGTATTAATTTAATACTCGTAGATTCAAGTTATTGGTGTGGACTGTTGCGTTCTGACCTGGAGGGCACAGGATCAAATCTCGCCACATATCAATGTCTTTTCGAATTTTCGAAATGATTGTTCGTTTATCCGACACTCGTATAGTGAAGGAAAACATCGTGAGGACACCAGCGCACGCCTATGCAAAGATTCAAAGGTTGTGCGAGAAGCCGACCAACGCGTACTAGGTCCCACGTGGACGATTATGGCTACTACGGGTATGCCCTTCAGTGGGGACGTTTAATGAGCTAATGATGATGATATTTCTTATATTCTTACAATACGTTTTATGTTCCTATTAACATATATAGTCATTACAACACTTTCGATAATATTAAGATTTAGGGTCATGATAAGTTTATGCAAACAGCATTTGTACTCGGTACAAAAACAAATATCATATCATAATACATAATTATAACCTATTGAATCGGGGCGAATAATTAACCTATTTCAAATGTCGCTGTTTGCTGTCGGAATCAAATAACGGCGTTCATTAGTGAACATTTAGATGTGCAAAACCTATGGCTATGTCGTGTAACTATTAATTACTAAGCATTATCAAGGTCAGCGGAAATAATATTGAATTACACTTATGAATAAATGGACATTGTAAATAAAGTACTTCACTTGACATAATTGAGGATACGCAATTCACGAAAGTGTAGTAGCTTGTATAGTTTTGAATTGTTTGTTAATTACACATACAAGTTTTTGACTGTGCCTCGCTCATTCATCAATAATTTCAAACGTATAGTCCACACGGACTAGGCTTCTCTGGACAACTCACGTTATAAAAGGTTTTCAGAATGTTATCCATCAGGATCTGATCTTACGCAAGTTGGTGAATCACCAAATTCCCAAATTAAAAGTGATCAGATAACTCAAACGCCAATACCACGGTAAAACTCCCAATATTTCCCACTTAACAATATCTCCTTACCTGATTCGTAATATTGTTGCGAACGGTGTCTGGCCTCTCGTGCCTCAACGGCGCCGATGGTGCTGGTTCAGGTGGCGAATCAGCTGATCCCTCCGGCACTCTCGGGCTTCTTCGCGAGCCGCCAGGCGCGGACAAGTCGAAGTCGGTCCTCCTTGCCGACTCGTAGTCGGCCCTACGACGCGCCGACTCCGCGTCAAACTCCGCACGACGACCCGAATCTCCGTCGAAGTCACGTCCGTAATAGCGCCTCGAGTCGTAGTCGTACGGTCGACGGCACGAGTCAAAGTCGTAGCCACGGCGGGAGTCGTAACGCCATTTGGATGTGTCCGGTGAGCGGCGCGGCTCGCGGGACCGGCGACTGCGCTGTGGCGAACGTCTGGCTGTGTCGCGAGGTGTGCAATACGCTTCTATGAATTCAACCTGGAACAATATGAAACTATTTTATAAGATTTGCAACGAACATTATATGTATACGTATTACGTCTGTCTAGGTGGTATGTTTGGTACATACATGCTTGTTCGTTATTGTATCTATATTTGATGTATTAAGGTTATAGTATATATTTGTTAGACGACGTTAACGTCATATTTTATTTTAGAATATTACATAACAAAACTCATCAAGCTCGAGAATCACGAGATGTACCTTTCTTAAGTATATTATGTAAATATTCAAATTATACCTAATACTCAGCAATTCAAATTGGTTTATTAGTACCTTAATTTAGATGTCGAATTACTTAAGTTTTTCGAATATCGAAAACGCAGAGGAATGTAATTAATCCAAGTTATTTAAGCGACATTACGATTATAAGTTTCTTAATAGTTCCACGGCGTTAGCATACTAAGTGACTATTAGCGGAAAAGAAGCCCTTCATCAAGAAGGTCGATTATGTGGCAGAGTAAAGTGGTAATAAAATGCAGCGGTCACATATCCGCCGTCCGTAACGGCCGGTTAGGCGTCCTCTCCCTAGCCCGCGTCATTACAGCGGCCCGTTTCTGTTTATGGGACGGATATAAAGAATATTATGAGATATTGTGCTAGCATTGACGATACGATGAGGTGATAACATTTCAAGGGACATCGCCAAATTTAGTTGGAGCGCGGAGACAAATTTTATGGCGAACGCGGGGATTGCTCGCAGTTGTGAATAAAAATGCGAAGGAAATTTCTGTGACACTATCAAATATTTTTGTTTTGATCTGTATGTAAATTGCATATTTTTAGGAAAATTTAGATACCGATTCTGTTGCGGAAGTAATTGATTACTGAAATACAGTGTTTAATCGTTGTAGGTACTGGTTTAATCTTTACTTGAGAATCTTGAAACCAAAATGGGCTGTCTACTATATGGCCTATGGCACTTTTTAGAAACAAATCTCAACAGCAACATTCACTGTAATTTACTTTTAATTTACTCACGCGGATACCAAACACAATTGATTTTGGAACAGTACATACGATCAATTAACCACACTCCCCTACGTGTTTTTCGAGACTATTTAATAAGATGATATCTGTTTAACCCGAGGCCATTAGACACGGTGATGAGTTCCCGTTTCCTCGCCTCCGGACAAGTCCTCTCATTAAAGGTTAAATTACTGCAGCTCAAAGGATTTAAGCGCGAGTGTTTACGTAAATGTTGGTTCAGTGAACGCGTATCGGAATTACGTAAGTTACGTTTGCGAAAGGGACTTGTGACGAAACATTCAAGAAATAAAAAAAACTGACGAATACAATAAATCGTCTGACGCCTACATTGAATTAAATTACTGTTATTGATGATGACTTTACTAAGAGTAAAGCTTTGATCTCTGAGATACCTAAAAGTAAGGTAAACATCATTGAAAAACATAACATAGCATTAAACATTAGCATTGTCCGGACTCTTGACAATTCTTCGACATTTGAGGGTTAAATCATGTTATTATAATTTAAGTCGCAAGAAATATGTTAATGACAGTTTACAGTCATAAATGATAGATATGCTTCACTTTTTATTTCAAAAACTATTGGACTTAAACTCGGATATCGAGTTACTTTTGAGTTTCTCGAAATATTTATCATCGTTATCATTGCTAGTCTCGTCCGTTGACTGACAAATACCACGTGTATTTCAATTTCAAACTAAAATCCCAAAAATATGAACAGATGCCTTGCATACCCTAAAAACTTACTAAAAGCTTGAAGACACTTGAAAATAATAAGAGCGTGCATGCATAGTATATTACGAACACGAAGGGTTAATATCAATGCAACCCTACACCAAAACTGACCAAAACAATACCCCTTACAACTTTAAGAATGCCATGAAAGACATAATTTGAAAAAATAAAAAGGGTCGACGTCCATGCCCTTAGGGCTCCGCTTTTATTCAAACTTTTAGAGGAAGGGTAGGCTTCATCTGGCGCATTGTTTAACGATTCCTTGCTATGCATGAAAATTTATTTACATAATTAAACGTCGGTACTGCCCTCGCTCTGATTTGCGATGTCTACAGAGATTTCTGCTCTTTATTTGCATATTTTAAGCTGAAGCTTAATTAAGCGAAGTCCAAAACAAAAGAGCGCTATTAATTTATTTCAGTCAATTTTGTGTGAAGTGAAACTTTCTGCAATGAAATGATGAACATGATCCATTATTTCAATAAACAATTAGTTGAGATATAAATTTAATATTGCCAAATGTTAGGTATTTTTATCACTATAATCTTATATATTTTTTTTTTAATTTTAATACGGTTTGTAATTTCGATGAAAATGCAATTAAAGAATTAGTTAAATTGAGATAATCAAATAGGTACTTGTTTCAAGAACGACGCAATCATGCAAATTGATACGAATTCAATCGATGAATTACACAAATTATATTATTACCTACGAATGTTTATCGCCAAGGACGTCAATGAAAACGATATCTATGTGACTCACATAGTTCAACTTATATGGAGTGTAGCACAGCACTTCTCTAGTTTTATTTACTGATTCAAATCAATGCCAGCATTCAACCGTAAGGGTTAACTTTGAAAGGGATCAAATTGAATTCTGCTCAAGCACACATGCTCACGTTCGCCCATTCATCAATTGTATCGTATAATGGGGGGATAGTAGTCAACAGCTCACTTCCTGTATTTAGGTAGACGTAATAACATGTTCCGAGGGACGTAGTTTATGTAATTAATCCAGATTCAGTTGCATCTTTTAGCTACCCTTTCTTATTTAATTTTTAGATTACTTTTTGGTTTCTCTTATATTTCTGAGAACCAAGAGATCAATACCTTTAACACGGAAACGAAAGATTCGCATTCAATACGTACATTGTTCACACAATAGGAAGGAAGTCGGTGACAAAAAGACTCCTTGCATTTACCCGCATTATCGACGGCTGAACTAGGAAATAAAATACCAATTTGTCCATAAATCTTAAATAGTCACCGTTTAAATACTTTATAGCGGCCATAAAATGTAAAGTACGTGATATCCTAGAGATGTGAATAAGCGTCATGGAATGCAGGATCAAAAGCCATCCGTGTGTATAATTCCAAGCACACTTTTGATAGTGATGACTCACTAAAACCTGAACTGTGATTTTAAGACTGGTTTTGTGATAATACAGAGTCTAACAATAGAGAAGATCAATTTTCAACACCTTTTCGCAAAAGATTATTTGCACTGAAGATGCTTTTATCATCGTCTGTACCGTTTAAGTTTCAATACTTAAAAACATCTATGACTCAGTTAAAATTGTATTATAAAAAACTATTAGACAATGATCTTGACGCACCTTGTGTTGTTGTCTAGCATTGCGTCTCAAATGCCTATATCATATAATATTTGTACTTTCACTTAAAAAAAATCGATTTATGTTAAGACCGTGCACTATAAACAATAGTCTTTACGTGTTTCTTATGTAATAACTTACATACTTATGACGCAAAAATTGTTCGTTGGGAATCAGTATTTCAAGATACCATATATTAAGTTCTATGATTTCTTCAATTGGTATAAAACTAGAAGCTGCTTGGACGATTAACTCTGAGAGAAAAAAGATACAAATATACAATTCCGGGTTCCCAGTGTGAGTAATGCGAACAGCATGGAGGATGTGGGACAAGACGCCGCTTTCAGACGAGGATGAGTCACTCGACTGGGTATAAATACTGGAGACACGCCTTCTGCACAGCACGCCCGAAATAAATAGTGTCGCGTGACTTCGCGTTACCATACATGTTGCATAGGTCAATGATATTAACGACAAAGAACATGCTGTATACGCAGATGTTAAACTTATACGGTATTATCAATTAGTGTATTATAATACCTATCATTTTTTATGATCTGTTCTGTTACGCCTTATTTTTGTTTCGAACGGGTATAAGAGTTCCTATAAACAAACCGGCAGATGACAGATTAAGTAATAGGTATAGTTTATTTGACCTCTAGTAAGGTACTGTCGAAATACAGTAAATATTCAGATTGTAGGCAGAATGATATCTTACATAATACGCACTGCTTCAATTTGAAACCAACAAATAACATTGCATATACAATAGTGATATAAAATTTTCCACTGGAATATGTATGAGTGGGACGCAAATACATAAACGAAATAATCTTAATATACCTACTCATTAAGACGAGAACGCAGATATGTCTGAAGTAGAAGCCATGTGAGTCACCGACACATGTGATGTCAGTAATGTTTACAATAACAAATATCTCTAAGGAAATCTGCATTCTGATATGGTATTACCGGACGAAATCAAATAGACGCCATGTCAATATAATGCATTAACATAGAATAGTTTTTTGAGTTATCTACTATAAAATACTCTGAGGTAAATTATTATAACCTTATTATTAAACATCCTATTATGAAAAATTTTATTAAAAGAGTAATATAAATTGCTTCATGTTCATCGCATTCAATACGTAACGTACAAACAGGCAGATACGAAATAAGTTCGTTAGATTTGATCGCAGTCGCATTGACAATTGGCACGGTCATACCAAAGCAACCACCGTCTGGTCACGTTCAGCAAACCAGAGACCGCAAACAGGTTCGCAGAACTGAATTTAACAGATTTCGTTTTGCTCTTTTACTCATAGGCTACCCGAACGTGCTTTTCAATTATTCAAGAAATCCCAGCTTGTTGGCTCACAGCCCTGGCCATCTCTGTCAAGTCTAGCTAGCCTAATATTTTTGGTTTCATATAGGTAGGGTAAATCACCCAGTAGTCAGCCTTTTAGTGAGTAATTAAATTTTGTTTATTAGTATTTAAAATATTAAACACTATGCATAAAAACAACCACTTACTTGTGAAAGTTTATTTATTGAAATTACTAAAAAAATTAACAAACTATCAAACTTTTGTTAGATTCATAGAAAAAATCAACAATAATCATATTATGGCACTTTTTCCCAGTTCTCAGCCTCATTTTTCCACAAGTCAGCCACGGTTTACCCTAAAGTCAGCCTCTCACTTACTTTGCATATTTGGCATAAAAATGTCTTATTATATATATTTTCATACATATCCCCAGCGAATTCAGTGCATTTTAAATGGTACCACGCAGGGCAATTATCACATCCTATATTTTTCATGTCGTTGATTTCGGTATCGCTATTCATTTCTTCTTCACAATTATTACATCTTATTCTGTTTATAGTACATGTAATATTTTTCTTCCTCTTATTACTTTTGTTAAAATTCAACTGCTTTTCCGCTTTTCTTTTTTGTAATTCTTCTTTCTTTTTTGTCTCTCTTCTTCTTTCTTTGCCTTAATCTCAAGTCTTTTGAGTTTTTTACTTAATATTTCGTTCTTTTTCAGTTCTTTCATCTCTTCTTTTTGTCTTTCAAATTGTCTCCACTCATCGGAAGAAATAGCTCTATTCTATTGGTTGATTTTATTTTTCTTTTTGGTGTAGCTACAGCAGGCAAGGTTAAATACTTATTTAAAATGGGTGACATATCTCTCGATTTCACAATAACATTGGAAAGTATGTTTATATTGCTTTTTATATTTTTGGTACTGTCATGTAGTACAGATTGCACATTTTTTGGCTCCTCTTGTTCAATGTTATTTTTGATTTGATCAAGTTTACAATCTATCCTTATGTCTTTCAGATTATCCATAATATAATTATTATTTTCTTTTTGGTCAGCACTGTTTCTGGTCCCATTTTACGGGGCAAATCTGGAACCCTTAAATGTACTCGATCCTGTAACGTCCCTCGTGGAACCTTAAAAACTCGACTGGCTTCTCTAATTTGCATACCATTCCTAATCGCCGCCATAGCTTCTATCAATTGTTCTTCTTTATATTGGTGGATTGGTCTCTTTGACATAATGGAACTCTAAAACAAATGATTTTTAGTCTAAAATAATTTGTACATAAATTAAACTCTAATTAAAAATGCTTTAAGGTGCTATTTAGTGCAACAGGACTGACGGCTGATAACTGGATTCTTAGAGCCATTGGTCGGCCACTAACATGCAGTTACATTTGTACGCGGCTGACTACTGGTAAAATACACTTTTCGTCTTAGAAAAGTTAAGCTCAAAGTATTGAGCAAAATTTGAATTATTCGGTCCGTTAATTTCAGCTAAATCTAAGATATTCCCAAAAAAACTAGTAGTCAGCCGCTTGAGGCTGAGCACTGGACCTACAGTTAAAATTCCAAACCCAGTAGTCAGCCACCTTTATTACTACATATTTAACAAATAAAATATGTTTTGTTGATTTACTCGCAAAATAAACAGTTTATTGTAACACAATAATATTCCACCGCAAATAACAAGATATAAACAAAAACTTACCGAAAACTTTAAGGCTTTCCTGAAGACAAAAAACAGTAACAAACGCGTGTCTAGTCATGTCTGTGACGGCGGCGCAAATGAACGAGCGTAGCTCCTCTAACTGATATGACATCGATTCGTATGTGTGCTTAGCAGCCAATAGAGAGACAAAGATTCGTTCAAACGTTATTTTAGTGGTGTACATAAATTTTAACACTATTTATAGGGAAATAATGTCTGCAAAGGCTGAGCACTGGTGCACGGCTGACTAGCGGGTGTTTTAAACCCTAGGTAATCTTGTGTTTAAATTTTGTCAGTGATAAATAAAGATTTTTGGAATAATTTTGGACTGTGCATATTCTCGTCTTGTCTGTCTTAAAATTTAGAGTATTCGGATTTCAGCACGTATTTTCATGTGAAGAGTGCTCTAGTTAGGTACACAATTGTAGCAAATGACAAAACAAACGGGAAATGAGCTTAATTACTAAGTTGGCAGTCCAAATCGCCCAAAGGGCCGAGGGGTCTCTTAAGTAGACCCTTACGAATGTTTCAATGAAGGGCGCAATTATGGAAGAAATTTTCAACACCTCCTCATAAAGGTTAATGCTCTCGAAAATTGCTTAGACTGTGATTTATATAATATTTGAAATTCGTCGATTGCAAGTAACGCACCGGTTACTTAAGTGTCTGTTTAATGTTTTCTTCTTAACATCCGAGTTGAATAAGTACGTTTACAATTGCTATTGTGCAGATGAGTCCGGAATCTTAGACAATACATCTCCATTGTCATGAAGGGTCACAGATCAAATTTGCTTCTTTTGTTATAGTTCTTCATCTGTCAGCGTCCGGATCGTTTGTGAGGCGAGATATTTTGAATGTGTTGTTCAAAGGAACCAGATGAGATGAAGATAAATCTTTGCAAATGACAAGAGCCCTCGGCCACACAAACGGGGTTTAGTATGCTTGGTTTTTGAGAATCTGAGTATAGATGCAAAGATTGTTTTGAAACAAATGAATGTGCATGCTTCCGTAACTTCGGCTCGAATTTTGTTTTAGACAGAACTGTTCTGAAATAATACAAAAGATTTCTCAGAGTAAACTTTGCTCTCTGAACTTGTAACAGAGTTAAGTCAACCCTCGGGATCGCTAGGGGTTCCTAATCAATATCCACTGAACTCTCCATTTAGCTTTCAAAGAACAAAGTGTTATTTGTCTATAATTTGTAACATCATAGACCTGAAAAACGAATAGACTCTACTTTTGACTTTTGTAACGTTTTTCATGCATTTTGATTACATCATGTATTAAAAACTACTTATTTAAATGTATTTGTGGATAAATGACTTTTGACCAATATTGATTCAATTGGTCTTCCATCTTATTAATTGCTATTACTATTTATAGATCACACTCTACCAAACAGGAGACCATCTAGGTGCATCTTAAATATCTTAAAATAGATGAGGGATGTTATATGTAACAAAGTTATTGAAATGTATATAGAGTACTAAAGCATGTATAGTAACTTTGATATGTTTTAAGGACAAGTTTAATTGTTTTTATAATATCTTACCACATGCACCACAAGGATCCACTGGAAGATCTGTCTCATTTTGGACACAAGTTTCTTGTTTGACGGCATTCCTCAATCCACCTCAACACAAATCCAATGAATGTTAGCAATCCACAATAGCACAAAACGATCACAAACTTTATCGACGTTTCACTACACGCACACAACAAAACTTGACGTACACTTTCACACTAACTTGTTCTTACACTAAAGGTTTGTTATGGAGTTTCTTATCTACTCAATTAATGTAAAATATCTAGGCGTTTGGCAGTTAAACCTGCGATATAAACGCCTAGGACTGTTCGCTTACTTGAGTCCGACTGTGAACTGACAACACTACTCAAACGCTATACGCGAATGTGTAAAACGGTGACTCATCGTCCCCGCATACTGTTTACCGAGGCTTGAGTCATCGCGGTCGGAATCAACCGACAGCAAAACAGCGCTGCCGTAAACAGCTAAACAGAATCTTGCTATTAGACGCCACGTATTTCTAAAGCGCTTGAACGCTTTGTTATCGCGGTCCTACTCCATTAATACCTCCATTCCGCACGTGTCCGCAATAGAATTAACCGAAAGTACACTCTATCATTATGGTGGTAAGGCTGTTTATGTTATATAATGCATTGTAAACGTAAACTTTCGCGTTTGAATTTGACTTGCATTATGCTAGATTACGCTTGACTAGGTCGAATACCATTTTGAGGTCGTTTGTATGGTACTTCAAACAAATACATATCTAACAATTATAGTAGACAAATACTTCGATTGTTACACGAATGCGGTTCAAGTCTCCAAACGCTTGGCTAATTAAAATAGATTAGATTAGAAATAGTTGTACGATCGTTTCGAAACCTCACCTTCGTACTATGTGTGCGACATACGACAGTTTAAGCTTGAATATATTTTAATGACCACTACTCCGTCAGTCGCAACGTTTATGTACAACTTGCATAATCGACAAGCAATGTACTCGCGTGCCTTCGTGTGGATTTAAGGTTTGTGGAATCAAGTGTAAATATAAGTTTGGCATTATAAATGGCGACCTTTTATGGACGTTGGCTTTACGTAACATAGAACAAGATTAGTGATAGTTAACAAGCAAATTTATGATAATTGAAATGAAAACAGAAGGTACAAACGGGGATAACGGTAATGGATTTATTGGTATTCATTATGTCAGTAATGTACTTAATAGAAAAATAAATGAATATGTACGATTTTGTTGGCAGCTGTTATTTACCAAATGAATAATAATCCCATAGGCTTTCACGAGCACTTTCGAAAAGCGAACTACAGAAATTGAAAGGCAACATGTGTGACTCTACCACCTGGATTGGAATGTTGTTTCTGAAGAGAACTGCCGGCGAAAACTAGTTACTCCTTTCGACTTTCATTGCAATGATAATTTTATTAAAGTCTAATTGACATGTATATGTAATAGCGCCTTTATGTAATATTTTTTTATCTTTACTCCAAAAACATCAAATGTGCGCGTTCTACATTTAATGTTCAGTTAGTTGCGTCCTGCAGATAATAATAATTTTAAAGTTTACATTGAGGCATGAGAGTTTTTTACGTACATCCACGTTTTGGAGTTTGAAGTAAAGCCTCACCATGTTTTATTGTTTGTTACACCTTTTTTTTAAGAAACAAGTATATTAAAATAACGAATTATTACAAGAAGCGAACCAAATAAAAAGACGACTTATCAAATCTTTGTTGACGACTTAAATGTTTCATTATTTACTTAGAGCTTAATGTTAGGAAAGATTAGAAAGCTAACGTTACCGAATGGGACAAAACTTGGGTGTGACGCAGTATTGGAAATGTCTTCTGTGAGTGACCATAATGGGCACTCACTGACTTAGTCACCACGCCACACTAATATGGTAATTAAATGTTTAATATCAAAAATGACAATTCGATAAGACGAGATTTTTGGTTAGCCAAACTGACACCAAACTTGTTAGGCTGACACCTAGTATAACTTACAAAGATTTTGATTAGAATAAAAGAAAGTCCACGACTTCGGAACCGCTCTATTTTAGAGCCCTTCGTAATGATGGTTTAGATGGTTTTGCCAAGAATTCAAGTAAATTTAACAAATTAAATTCTAAACGAGGATTAATGTTGTAAAACATCTATTGCTAACGTTTATTGGCTTTGCCGGATATTAATGATTATTATTATTAAAGTAAAAATCACGTATGATTTGACTAAAGACTTAATTTATTAAAACCCTGAGAAAAAATAATACGTTTCTATTTACGATTAAAAGTTTATCGTTATACACATAAATGGAGGTATGAACTGTTTTTAAAAAAGTTTAGCATGTTAGGAAGCCACACCTGCTGATAGTGCATCCTGCCGTGCAGAGAACCTGTTATTAACTTATTATAAACTTGCCTTACAATAAGAGTGCGCTACTCTATGAGTCCATTATAAGCAGTAGCGATGATGATGAATGTATTAATAGTAAACTATTATAATGATAACGTTATTAGCAAAACACAAACTGTTTGAATGTAGGTAGCGGAAGTTACGTTATTTGTCATAAACCAAATAAGGACTTTAATAATTAAAAACTAATATAAGGGTTAATCTATGCTTGTTGCTATAAATTACGTCGTTACAATAAGCGTATTATACTGGCATACCTATACGAGCAGATTAGAAATGGCATAAGTGTGCTCATACGTGGGTATATTAAAGTACGTAGGTTCCCACACCGTCAGCCGAGTTAAAATGACTCACTGTCAGTTACTATCTAGACATTCACCTATTAGCGCCATGGAAAATCAAACAGCCTTGTTTATCGTTTATATCTTGTTTACAGCTGGGTATTGTTTACGCTGACTAATCTGTTATACTACTGTGAGTAACCAAGTTAGCACTTTTCTTGTTATCAGTGGGTGCGCCGCTGATAAAGTATGTTAATTGGGTTTAACACCACCCAATTAAGGTTTATTTTTGAATACGCCAATTGTTATTTTTTAGATAAGAAAACCTTTGAATTGGAGCGATAACAATGCACATGGTAAGTATTATTTATTTAATTAATTGACTTTTAAGTGTGAATTTTTAAATAAGATATTGTAAAAAAAAAGTAAAAGTGGAATTAAATGTTCATATTATTTTAGATTAGTTTAAAAAAAATCTGAGAAAGAAATTTGTACAAAAGATAGTTGATTAGTCTTCAACTAGAATACTAATGAAAGGCGTACGATGTTTGTATGTGAGTGCAGAATTACTAGTATTTTATATCTTCCGCTAATGTCTTCTATTGGCTAAACAAACTAGTGACGAGTTCAAATGACTCCCCGACTAGCCAGCACTTTCACGTTGGCGCTTAAGGCAAGCCAACAAGCACTAGACCTGCGCGGCGGCTTACGATCCAAAAGACATCAAAGTTGAAGCCTTGTAAAGAAGTAGACGAAATTGTGATAGATGTAAAAGAAAAAAAGTATTATAGGAACAAGGTTCACTCACCATATGATGAGCTGTTTGCATAGTAACTAAGTAACAAAAAACCTAGATCACAAAATCATATCGTGACGATGACTCATCGCAGCCACGGTTCCATAGTCGGCCGTGTATGGATGTGCACGGGAAAACAATGAGTCACAACGACAGGTGTACAGCATACACCATTTACGCATATTTGACTATTACCCTTTGCGATCGTTCGGGCTGAATTTTCCACGAGTTTGATTAATTGATTTCGACAGATGATGCAAAACTGGCTGCAGTTTAAACAATTAATTACAAATACATTTGTATTGAGTTGTCTAGTTTTATTTAAATGTTAGATACATTCTATGAAGTGAGTAGTTCTTTATATTTATTGTAATTTTTTCCAATATAAAACATTTTTCTTTTTTTTCAAATTTAGAACACATCAACCCGGTACTGGTGGTTATGCTGAGTGATCGGGTGAGAATACAATGTCACCACTACCACACTTACCGCAGTGTTAGAAGAGACGGTAAGAGTGCTTTCTCATACTCTTGTAATATAAGTACTCCTTATCCACTGCAGCATTGAATAATGCGTAGTCCAACAGTGAGCTCTATGGCTGATATACTTAGTTGGTACGAGTAAGGGAGCTCAAGTGATATTGAGAAGCTTCTCTCAAGCATATTTTACAGTGCACAGTGATGCAAAAGCAATTGTACTCTAACTAACTTGTGTCGCCTTTATGTCTAGTCGCAGTAAGTATTGTTCACGATATTGCGATCAATAATTTCAAACTAAATAAAATTAGGCAGATGTTAAGTTGTAAAGTTTGTGTTTCGGAAGTAGAAGTATATTATAGTTATTTATGGTAGTAGAAGTATATTTACTAATTAAGAACTTACAAATAAAAACACTATAACACGAAGTGACATATATACACAAACAAAAATATAAACACGAAAGTTAAATATCAAAAGAGGTCGAAAAGGCGTTAACAGGTAGTTACTTTTCATTTTAACAAAAAAATATTATACTATATAGATAACAATGTATCTTAACTATTAAATTATTTTAACACCTGTGCAACAAAACACTTTGTATCCAGCTGGAATTCAATTCTATTAATACTGCGAAATAAAAACAATGAACACACAATTTGTTGTCAACACCGACCGTTAATCGTTAATAGTAACAGCCCCGTTTCTATTTCGTTATCAGTTGCGCCATGTGGAAAGGAAACCTGCCGGTAACGTTAGTCATACGCAATTATAACAAGCGATAACATGAGGGAACACCGTGACTAACCGGGTCCCCAAACTTAACTGCTATCATTTTTTCCAAAATGAGTCAGGGTGCGAGGGTTATGAGTAACGTGTGTGTCACAATTGTGACGGGACGTTTTTTTTTATAAGACAAAGTGTAAAAGTCGTAATGAATCAATAAGTGCATCAGTTGACCGTTGAATGCCTGCACATAAAACCACCGTCTAATGTAATAATTTCATTGTAAAAAAAAAAGTTCCTTCCTATTAAAAGTGTTCTTCATTAGACTTATATACGATTTTTTTTACTCTACGAAATTTATGTTATACATTAAAACTCTTGGACTTTACCTGCATGCATATATATATATTTTTATATTTAACAGCTACACGCATAGATGACACGATATTTCAAACTAGGTTAATACTTAACAGTAACTTCAATAGAAAATATCAAAATAAATTACAGTAATAGTTTTTGTATTACGTGAAGTGACGGCAGGTAGAAAGCAACTCTTTTCATTCAGCGTATCTTTTATAGGAACTGCTATCGCCCATTCACCAACTAGGGTTAAATAAAATGACGAAATCCTGCACTATGAGACTCCAAGTCCAGCAATGCTGTCAATTGAAATACCCTTTACTTAGAATTGATCACTTTTAAGTGCCCAATGAAATCGGTACAGAGTTTGTATTGCATCTATAATGCCCAAATTTCAACACCTGGACCGGACCATGTTAGAGTCCACTTTAGGACCTTTCCTTAGGCTAGTTGCATATATTTTTTTAAGTTGTGCTCTGTCTTCGCTCGCTACCCGGTAAAACTGAAAAGGCCGTCTGTGGTCAAGCAAAAAATTCAATCGGAAAAAAAACTTCGTGTCATAAAAAACAACTGCTGGTGCAATGCGTATTAAATTATTTATATTTTTTAGTAAATGTTCAAGTTGTTTGCTCCTTCGCTTAAAATAATAACGTCATACACACGCCAAAATACACATGAGAATCCTACTCGATGACGCTCACGTCACGATGATGTCAGCTGTGGAGCTTTAACACCTTTGTTCTGAGAATACGTCTCTAAAGTTTTTTTTATTTGTCGAGCAGATGTTCGATGCGGAATGGAGGAGCGAATTGCTATTGCATGTAGACAGATGTCTTTTTTTTGTTTGAGTACAAAGCAGTATCTCAAATTGGAATGTTTATATTAATTAATAGTACATATAGCATGTTAACTTTTTTAAAGTTGAGTTATAGTTATATATAGGGGATAGTTTTTTAATTGTTGTTTACTTACTTATTACTGGAAAAAGGATGTATGGTATACAAAATTACCCAATGACTTATTTTTATAATAACCAAAGCTAATACCAAATAATAAAACTAAATAGGCCTATCAATTGCATAATTATACAGTTCCTTACTTACGTTAATTATCGTGTCACGTTGGTCTTACTCATCGCTGGTACATACTTATCACAATAATGTGTACCTAATTAAGGTTGCCTTTAGAATGTCAATTAGATTAATTTTTATTTCAGTAGCAATTCGCAATCCAACGTAAGCATTTAATTAATCATCGATTGCTAGAACAATTGATTGTTGCCTTTAGTGAGGAATGAATCGGTGTGACTCATACGGTTGCATCCCTTCGCATTACGTGTCCCTCAATTACGTCAGATGAACGGGGGTGTGTCATTAATGTTGGGAAGAATAATATTGTAATAACATACCATTATTTGTATTTGTTTTATATAATGTTCATACGGGATAATACGTTATTTTATTGAAACTCGTCGAAATTTGTATAGAATCTATACATTTATTGTATAGATTCTAAGCTTAAAATGCTTGCTGGTGACATTAGAAGCACACAAAACTTTAGTGACAAATATAACGATTAAATACAAAACAGTGATTTTTTTAACTTTTGATAATATAACGCTTCAATTTTATATTGAGTTAGATTCATCCCGTAGCTCACAACAAATTTATTTTCGCATATTTCTACTCAAAATTGTCTTTCAATAGCTAAAAGCTTTCTCTTAATCATGATACATACATGAACCTGAACATGAAATGAGTGTAATACTGATAAACTTCCCACCCACAAAGTAACTTTGTTCATTCTGGTTTTTGTCAGCTGATTTGAAATTTAGTTTTACTGTCCATTATATCCTAGTGACATATAAACTGTGGTCTTCGTAGTATAGCGGCTAGCACATTAGGCTGACGATCAAAAAAGTGAAGCAGCTATAGCAAAAAAAAACGATTAAAATATTATTTATAGTGATCTACTGCTTCAGAAAGCAAGTTTAGTTTTAGCTAGTTACTTGAGAATCAGCGTCTCTTGTGATTAACAGTCAATTGAGACAGTCTTTTCTTCCAGCAGTGGTGGTTGCAATAGAAATTTGTATCATATGGTTAATTGACTGAGGCGACCAGTCCACTCGCCTCATGGTAAATGATGCAGTTGTCTAGTAAAGGCAATGTGTTGAAAAAAAAATAAAAACTTTAGATAGTAATTATATTCCTTCAATACTGCCCTGCTTCCGACACCTGAGACATAATATCATGTCCCTTATACCAAGTATGAAGTATAAACTTGCTGGGTATAATGATAACTAATGATAGCTTTAGTACCCTATATCTGAAGCATTGAAGTACATACATAGCACTCCTATTTGGGACGACCCATTTGGTATAATGGTTGAGACGTCGCACATTATACCTAGGGTTCCGGGATCAATCCACGGGCAATATAAACATTTTTGTGCATGAGCATGTTTGAAGTGGTCTGGATGTGTTCTATGTATAATACGTTTGTACAAAAAAGAATATGAGTATGTTTATCAGTTGTTTAGTATCCATATTACAAGTGAATGCTTAGTTTGGGGCTACGAGTAAATGGCGCTGTGGAATGGCAGAGCTATTTATTTAATTATTGATTTAACGTTTTGACATCCAGTTACGCTGCGTTAACTAACTTGGATACCAACTTAAACAACTCAAAATTAATCTCAGTATCACCCTACCGTCTAGTAACATGTCATTGACACATTTTTTCGGTACAGCCCTACATACTGATACAGTACTAAATCAAGTCACACCCCGCATTACTTAAATAAACATGGCCCGTGCCTTCTGACTCACAGAACTTAAAAAGGATACGTCTGACTCGGTCAAACGAACGAGTGACCGAGATGCCTCGAGGTGAATGGACTTGTGAGTCATTCTTTCACAATCCAGCGTTCTTGTAAGGTCGTTTGCGAGTGAATGAAGAATAAGCTTACGTTAATTGATTTTCTAATAATAGTTCTTGATTTCGTAGAATAGTTTGGAACATATTGGTATAAATATTTCAGGGGTTAATTTAGCGCATGGAATAAATTAGCACATGGAATTTAAAAAGTAAAAATATTTCTCTATTTAATACTCTAAATGGCGTTCGATTTTCTTCACTTTTTCACCACTGCATCGTAATAAATTGTTCACCATTGCTCTTGCTTTGATAAACCGATAACTAATGATAATCGTGACTCAGCAATCGTTATCAGTGCATGTTAACTGTTTGAGTGGTTTACAAAAGTCACGATGTAATCTGTAATAGTTCCTATAGACTCATATATGTACCACGTATGTGCACCAACTTACCTACTTACGAGTACATGTCCTACTTAAATGCTAATTATTACAATAACTTATAGAATTTGGTAATACGCAGGATTTTGCACTGACAAATTTAACTTCTTTTAATGGGGATATTGGTCAGAATTTAAACAATTTTAATCAATCGCTCTTGCACTTCCCGGTGATGCAGACAATCTTGATGGCAAACAATAAATTGTCAATTGTTTCATCGCGTCTTCGATCGGAGAAATGTTATGACGGAGGAAAAAGTGAGATTAGTTACTGACCCAGATGAAAACGTGTTTCATGCTAAGTCGTCTTCACCTGAGTAATATTACGGCCACCCAAAAATTCACAATGAATTGAGTACGGTTACGAGAGACCCATCACCTCCTTTCCTAGTTTCATTTTCCTACCTTTTTAAGGCCCGTAATTATTAGTTTAGGCCCGATCACGAGTTTTGGTGTCACTTACCACCAGTAAATTACAACTATTTCATTATTACGTAAGTAATATTTAGCGTACTGTATAATTTATGCATTCTTCAAATTTGACACGTTTTTAATTTCTTTTTTATGGATTTATTGTTTGTAATTTTTTTAAATCATTATCATGACCATGTTGTGAGTGCTCTGACTATTCATAGATGGTCTTTCATGCAATTTACAAAATATTTTAATCTATTTACATACAAAATTAATTACTATTCTGTGCGTTTTTTATTTGAAATAATGATTAAGATGTTAGGTAGTATGATACACTTACTTTCGGAGCAGATATCTCATGGAAGGAGCTCGGTCTGGGAGCCGGTCCTGCCGCTACACAATCGACAGGTACACTATAGTCAGCGCAAAGTGCCGCCTGAAACAAACATAAAAACGATTATTTCATTATCATTGGAGCCTTATAAGTCCTGCACCTTGTAATCATTCACTAAGGGCCTTCTAACCCTATTATAGCCCGTTTCATAGCACGTTCTTTATAGTAGTTATTTCAATGTGCTATGAATGAATAAATGAATTATCAATACTATAATCGATTGCACTTCAAGTTTGACTTAACTTGTATATGTTTTTTTTATAAAAAAAAGCAGACGGCTCATGTGATGGTAAATGACGCCGTCGCCCACACATGCAATACTAGAGGGCAAAGAAATGCGTTGCCGTTCTTTTAAGTGAGAATATTCTTCTTGAAGCTGTCACATTCATGGTTAGATAAATACTTTATCCCTATACATTTCTTCAACTTCCCAAAGCAAGATTGGAAGACACCCATTACACAAAATGCTTTTTTTTAATATATTGTTTCTCCGTACTGTGAAAAATAATTGTCAAAGTTAATGATCATAACCCCTATAAATAAGGCTAATCCATATTTGCTCTCTAACTTCACAGATTTAACTGCACACAACTATTCTCGAAGAAATGCCAACAAACCATAAATTCGGCTCGTTTATTGAAGTACAAGTTCACAGCTTCACAATTTCACAAAAGTATTGTTAAGTAATACTTTTAACTGCTAAACTTGGCGCGTTGCTATGTAATAATTAATGGTCGGCGACGGTTTCATTTTGGGGCAAACAAAAAGATAATTGTGCCCAATTAATTTCAGCTCCTAAATGGGGGTGAATAGGGTGAAGCAGCATCGATATTTTTTCCTAAAGTATGAAAGGTTGAACAAAAGAATATTCTTTAAATTATTATTGTTATTGAAATTATACGTACTACTTTTTTTGGATAAAGTCCACAGTATTAATCTATCTAGACTGCCACACTGCTCGTTGACAAGCATATGCATGAACAGCGATGTATTCTGCTTAAAATTTATGTTCATCTGGCCTTCCGTGCAGTGCTCTCGCGATTTTTAATGTCCAACAAATCCGCAACTTTGTTTCCTATAGAAGTTTAGTACTCATTAGCATTTTTGATACTTTAAATGCGAATGTTAAGGACAATGATAGATTTAACACTTTTAAAAGCTTTTAGCATTACCTCATGATATTTAAAAATGATGCATTAGATTCAAAAATTGAGAACTGAACAAACAGAATTGAGAAGTCAAGCGTTTGCTTGTTTTACAAAAACTAAGCTTGATTCAAGTCAATGTAATATTTTTACAATCACGTTTAAGATGCAATCCTCTATGAAAAACCCTTAAGGAAATTTAGCCCTTCATACATATATCGATACTTTCAAGGATATTTTGTGTAACAACCCTATGGGATGCGATCCCTTTGTATGCTCTAAGCTTTTATTGGTTTCAGGCGATATTTAGTTGCTCCGATTTGTTTGTTTTGTGTTAAAATGCGAAAATTGATTTTCTTATTGGGACGGACGGTAGCTGAATGGCCATTACGGTAGACTTTAATTAATGCTGATTCGTTGCAATGTTGCTATTTCATTTGTTGTTTTTGATTCAATTTAAAATATTGTTTTATATGTTTGTTTGCGGATATCTTCGTCATATAAGAACCGATATTTTTATAAGTTAGGTTTAGGCTTTCTTTTATAGATTTAATTATTTATTTGAGTGACATAATTATCAATTTAAATTATATTTTCTTTACTTATTTACTGTTAAATATAAATTAATTGAACTCTAGTTCAATTTGTTATTATGTATAACAAAAACTGTTAAAGTTTTCAAATATAATGACGATTTTCATAAAAGATGAATTTTGGAGAAATGAAATCAACTCTTTTTACAATCGAACTCTGTTAAATTTCCCTCTTTGGCAAAACTATTAAATGCTCCCTACATTATCTATGGTATAAACAACTCCTTGTGTCGTTAGCTGACGATATCATCCGCATAGTTCGGATATTGAGTTATGCAGACAGTCTGCGTATGACATCTTTGGATATCCACAGTCTGCGATCCTTAATATGGGTTCAAACCATTATTAAACAAAGATCTCATTTTATGACGATCTACTTATAATCGCACTCCGTCATCTTTGTCTGTAGTACTCTTAGTATTTAATAAATAACAGGTAAACAATATTAAACATTTCATTTATTAAATTAGGAACTTACAGATAGAAACCAAGACCAGTTCAATCTAAAAAGTTTACACAAACGATAACAGTATTTCTAAATGCCGTTGACTTTTTTTCATTCATTACTTATCTTGACCGAAAATTAAATAATCTACCTATGTAATTTAACAAGTATGCAAAGTAAATTCTCAAAATGCAGTCGGCTTAAACTAACTGTCGTCGTAGTCACGGATTATTAGAGTGCAGATAAAACAATTAGAGTTACAACAGAGGCCAATGGCCCTTTTTCATCTTTAATGTTGTAATATCCGCTCCGCTGGGCCGCATCTCACGATAATGTCATTAGCGACAAGAGACATTTGCTAAAGCCAAAACTTCTTAATATGGTTTAATCAAACAAAAACATCAATTCATAGTCCTGGGGAATTTGATGCTCTGTTTTTAACTACAAAAAAAGCTCAGATGTGATAAGGAATTATGAATTTTTATTAAGCCTGCCCGATGGACCGACGACTTGCGAAAGGTCGCTGGTGGAGGCTGGATGAGAAAAGCGGAGGACGGGATATCTGGCGCAAAATGAGGGAGACCTATGTCCAGCAGTGGACTGCAATAGGTTGAGTAGGATAGGATAGGGTTATTTTGCTATTTGAAAGTTAATACGTGATAAAAATACATTTAAAATCTTTGGTAAGAACGATTGAAATTGTGATCACCTTACTGCGCTATGTTTAGAATACTGTTACATTAATAAGGACACTACAATTGGGACTATAATAATGTTAAAAAATACGGAGGCGTTTAATTATGCCCGGACTTCAGAAGCTATCTCTTTTCTACTACGCCAACAAGATTGCCAAATTATATTCTCAACTTAAACACGGCGCAAGTCGTTATCATTCATTTCGAGCTATTAACCCTTCCAAATCAGAAGGTAATAAATTAACCCGGCGTGTTCTTGATAGGCCATTTTGAATAGATTTTCGATGACACTGCTTTAAAAAAAAGTTTGTTTATTTTTTAATGAGGTTAAATGCAAATTTATGACCTTCCTAGATGATAGGAAAAAGAGATACCGCCTTCATTACTCATCATAAGAAATGATTGATAATTAAACATTAACATGTTGCGATCATGGCAACCCCCTCATTATGCCAAAAGTCCGTGACTAATGCAGACCTAGGCCGCATCATCACTTACCATCAGGTGAGATGGCGGTCAAATGTCTGCCTATAGATGATTAAAAAAAAGATTCAAACAAACATTTCCAATCAAATCCGCATTTCGCCCGCGTCGTGGGTTAAGGCCTAATCTTTCCATTAGTGATTTAGATTGGCCTGTGCAGTGATATGTAATAGGCCGTCGATAAAGCAGATGCTTTTTCATTTACAGGATCGTTAGTGAAAACACTGAAATTGGAGATTCGCCTACACAAATATTTTCGATATCTTGCAAATAATTTCTAAGGTAAATAGGGTATGCACGGTTCTAACGCCATCTTTTGTTGCCAGTTTTTTGTATCTCGAGAACTGCACAATCACATATGTATTATGTAGGTTTTGTTGTTACTTATCTACATACCTTGATTTGTATACATAACTGCTTTTATGTTTATTAAAAGCTATAAACATATTTTCAAGAAACTTCGATTAGAAGATGAATAGTAAGCAAAAACAAATAGAATAACAAAATTTTGATTCTAAATTGAATTATAATATCATCGTATCATTATTAGTAACAGTCCTTTTTAATATAAAGTATCTCACTAAGAGTTTGCGATTATCTACTATATTTGTAGTCGATAACATTATCTCTATCTGTATTGTATATAAGAATACCTTATCACGTCTTTGTGTCCGAATATAATTAAAACTTCAATAAAAATAAAATATTGTTGTTTTCTGAAACTGATTTTTTAATTAATCTTATACACTACGAATATTGGTAATGCTAATAAAAGTGAATTAATTATTGACGTTTCAGACATCGAGGTATTATAAAAACTCGACAGTTTTAAGTTCATATTGTTTTTTATTGAATAATAATGGTGTTATATATTTACCTGCATCTTTTCTCTCCTATAGCTTATCAAGCTATCATAGAATGCTAAACAAACAAGTAAATCAACATTACTCAATCACAAATGCCTTCTCACAAATTGTTATCGAATTCCAAGTTGGTATTTCAGAAAGGATGCTTCAATATTGGATGCGTGCAATAAATTCCAAACACAAACATGCAAGGCGTCGTATGTCCAAACATGGTTAGTAATCCGAGAAGCGCACTAAGTCATATCCGTTCGGGATTTGTCCGCTTGTAGCCAGCTGTAGCCGCTACGCAACCGCTACGTATATGCAGTTTGCAGTCTATCCTATGATATTCTGTATATCCCCATCCGTGCCTCAAAAACGAACTGGCGAAGAGAGTACAGTTTGTATTCTTTTGTTTAGGTAAATGTACGCTCATTCGAAATATGTGTATTTGTGCTGTCGCTGCATTCGGAACACTTTTTTCGATTGTTTCGTGAGCATATAACGAATCTATACGTTTTTACATCATTGAGTCTTCCACGCTTAGTGCCAATGAGCAATCGTGGTCGTGGCTATGGCTATTCGTAATTCGGCCTATGCTTAAATGTCCTTTCGATTCATAGGATACGCCGCGAGGTCTTGCTATTTGCAAAACACTTTTATACGTTTATTATGTTTGGTGTTATTCGAACCAATGAACATATGTTTTTATTAAAAAAAGGAGATTGTTTTATGTAGGAGGAATTCTTCAAGATATCATTAGGCACACGATTACAATGAGCGTGGCTCTATATTATCCTTACTACATATACACTTGATTAGTGTCTTCACATATTATGTTAAGTGAAAAAGGGACCACAGATGATTATTTTCGACGTAAAATGAGAGCCCATGTAACTTCGGTTGTTTTTATTGAAAATATAAGAAATCGATGTGGAAATGTATGATATACTCGTACATTAAGTAAACAAATGAAAGAACACATTGCGATAATTCAATCCAGAACATAAAAGATAAGTATGCCAGTTTCATGATGTTATGAGTATTTACACGTGTCTTTGTGATTTAATATTTGGATATAATGTATATTTTATATTTATTTTTTCGCTTGGCCGTTTCCGATAAATTTGATCCCACTAGTGAATGTTTTATCTTTTTATTAGATTTTACATTTACATTGATAAACAATGTAAACAGTTTATTTTTAAAAATGACATATATGTATCTTAAGATAATACTGCGATTTCTCTCATATACACACACATACACAAGTCACACAACTAGGTGTAATAAGACAAACATAATAAATTCGATGATAAAAAAAACGAAAACAAAAATAAGTGAAGTTTTCATTTTGTGTAACCTGATTTTAAGTGATATGCCTAGTGTCCAGTGTCCAGGCCAGATGCGGTATTGAAAGAAATTAATAACAAAGGGTAATTTTTTTTTCGTCAGTACTACCTTGACCGCCACTTGAGACGACATTTGTTGGATCTCATTTATAATATCCGGTAATTTTACTAGCT